>JAZGTI010019569.1:0-11026 GCA_036877585.1 Botia kubotai | reverse complement strand
CTCCGTCTGGGCTCTAGAGTTGACTCCGTCTGGGCTCTAGAGTTGACTCCGTCTGGGCTCTAGAGTTGACTCCGTCTGGGCTCTAGAGTTGACTCTCTCTCGGCTCTAGAGTTGACTCTCTCTCGGCTCTAGAGTTGACTCCGTCTGGGCTCTAGAGTTGACTCCGTCTGGGCTCTAGAGTTGACTCTCTCTCGGCTCTAGAGTCGACTCTCTCTCGGCTCTAGAGTTGACTCCGTCTCGGCTCTAGAGTTGACTCCGTCTCGGCTCTAGAGTTGACTCTCTCTCTGCTCTAGAGTTGACTCCGTCTCGGCTCTAGAGTTGACTCCGTCTCGGCTCTAGAGTTGACTCCGTCTCGGCTCTAGAGTTGACTCCGTCTCGGCTCTTGGAGTCTTTCCATAGTGATGTGCTCTAAAAGGTTCTCCCACTCACGCTTTTCACCCAGCATGCTGTGGAAAAACCATCAAAGGGACCCTTGTAACATGCCCATGTGCTTTGCCACTCCCTGGCAATCATGCACTCCAAAAATAAAAAGGCCAGTGAGAAGAAAAATCACATTAGAGCATCTGAAAGCAGAGAAATGGCATCAGGAAAGGTGACTAAGCCCTCGGAGGGGAAATGTATTGTTACTGCTTACAGTTTCTGAGAAAATGGACTAATCTGTCTTTTGCGCTCTGACTTTTATGTAGTCTAGAAACAGGGCCTGTCTGGCATAACCAATCCACCTGCAGAGCTGATATGAGCACTGATCGCTGTTCAAACAAGTGTGCTGGCAGCTTGATGGTAATTGAAATGCACAATGGACCTGCCTCATCCCTCACGCGGTCAGGCAGAAAGAGCCGACAAGACTCTTCCATCATTCTTTGTTCTCTGTACAATGTGCTCCATTCAACTGATGTGAGGGTAGAGATGGTCGTAAATGTCTGCTGAGGAACTGATATGAACATGACTAGCTATCAATAGGGAAAGATCTAATTAATAAATGATTTGCTATATAGATTCAACATCCAGTCCATCCACACAGAGTAAACTAGGAAAGATTTTCTGTAGCTCAGTTGGTAGAGCATTGCATTAGCAGAGCAAAAGGTCGTGGGTTCGATTCCCAGGGATCACGTACTGACAAAATGTATTACTTGAATGTACTGTTGAAAGTCACTTTGGATAAAAGCATCTGCCAAATGCATACATGTAAATGTAAAGTTCTTAATCAAACTCATTTTGATTTTGAAATGTGTTTTAAGGTATTTGTGATACAATTTATGTTCTGGTCCTCTAATTTGATTGGCCATTCGGCGTTCCAAGAGTGGTAATATTTATTATAACAGCACATCATAACAGGACATTTTAGAGTTTGTATCACTCTGCTTGTCCAAACCAGAAAATGTGAGCAATGTGATGTGGAGAGATTGCACTGCACATTCTTACACGTGATATTGCTTTAAAGGCAGGCACAGATATATGCGCTTTTCATGAGATAAGGCCCATAGGGTAAAAGTGGGATTTGAATGGTGTTGGACAGATGTGCTTGTGTCAGTGACTGGCTAGATACTGCTTTATGGGGTAGTTAAAAGCCCAGCTTAATTTAACAGACAGTTGAAGTTTCCTCTGTGTTACACAGGCTGTGCTCTCAATGCTTCACAGGGCCTCCACTTAGTCAAAACAACTGTTAATTGACAGCCAGAACGACCCTGAATACCTCTTGAATTAAACATGAGAGAGATTGAAAGTTACAGATGAAGTAGACGTTTAGAGGGAAGGAAACGAGAGATCCGTGGAATCCATCAGTTCTTTGAAATCATTTAGTGGGTTGGTCTAATCAAGATATCAGAATAAAACAAGAGTATGTAATCCAAAATCTGCATTGAGACGTGGGCTGAAAATGTACTGCTAGCTATAGTCGGAGGGATGCTAATCATGGGCTTTAATTAACTTCTCAAAAATGCGGAAAAAAAATTGTAAATGCGTTTAACAATCAGTCTAATCAGCGGTCAGCTGCATTACAGATTTCCATTGTGATAAACCAAAAATCTTTTGTGTGCACAGTGTGTGTCACTGAAAGATTAAAAGGCGAGAACAAAATGAAATTATTGACGTCTTTTCATTGGCTGGGTTCCCTCCTGGGTTTTTGCTGTTTAGACTGAGAATAGTGGAGGAAAATCATGGCTTGTTCGGGATAGCAGCCTACAACAACACTTGAACTCCAGAGACATCCACTGCATCTGTGTTCATTAAAGACATACGATCTGTGCCCAAAATCCAGTGAGCTGCCTAAATAAACATCACTGTAAGATCTCATATAATGGAAGGCTATTCCAAAGGGTAGGCAACAACATTTTGCTGTCTTTTAAGATAAATATTTTGTATAAATCTGTTTTCGGGTTCCCTGCTTGGTCGTGCTGTTTTCATTATCTTATGGCATGAGGGCCATGTTTTAAATGCAAAGTTTTAAATATAGTTTTGTCACGCAGCGCTGCAGATTACTGTCAGTTTTAAGACAATGGACCAATCAGGTGACTATGTGTCTTGTACGTGTACAATAGCCTTACGATTAGTCTGACTTTTTTTGCAACACAAACATGCCCCATGTATACGCTTCATAAACAAAGACACTGTCTGTGTGGACATCCTTGAACTCTGTGAACTTGTTGTAAGTGAGTGCTTACTCACACACTGATGTGGTAATATTTGAAGATGTCTAAATGTGGAGTGGCTGAAAGCTGAATCTCAGCCAATCATTTAATAGAAGAGAGTAATGAAGAGCTTGGAACGAGGATGCCTACAGCCAAAGCTGAAACAAAGACACGCATACAGACGCAGACACACACTGTGCCCATTCATCTTTCCCTAGTGGGGGAAAAAAGAAAAACACACATGCACAGACTGGTGATACATCGAAAGGGTGCTGCTGGCCAGTGACCTGAAAGGAGAATGACAGCGCAGCAGAGAGGGTCACGGCCACAGAAGGGGTTTCTGGGTAAAGTGCTTCACATCAAAGGCAACTGAGCTTCTCTACATTGTTCTTTCTCGGCTAAAATGTGTTGTCATTACAATAGCAAACCGATTCATTTCGGTTTTCATGTTATTTTGGTTCCAGTGTTTTAAAAAGGTTTTATGTTGAGAATGATGTCACAAAGACAGGCAGCTATAGATTAACCAATCACTAAATGCACGTGGCTTTAACGTCCAACATAAGGTGTCCACTTGAGCCAAAGGGTTTGATATTCGTGGTTAAACATAACTTTTTGTCATTTCTCTACTTCTAGATGATGAAACATGCGTGGGACAGCTACAGGCAATATGGCTGGGGCCACAACGAGCTGAAACCCATTGCCAAAAAAGGACATTCCACCAATATCTTTGGTAAGTAAGGAAAGCGCATGTTGGAGTCTCATTTACATGTAAATAAGAGCTCTTGCTGGATGACTCTGTCCAAGCTGATGAGGACAGACGCATAATCTTTATCCACTTCAGTGTGCTCTTCAGCGATGAGGTGTGCTCACGCTTAAATTGTCTCTTTAATCTTTCCCTGATATTTGTGTGTGATGTTGAGCATTACAGCTCAGCAAAAGTGATAAAGATGTCTGTATTTCTGTTGCAGGGACTGAATCTTTGTGTGTGTAAGCAAAGATCACCTAAAAACATGAAATCAAAATGGCCATATTACCTTTCTTTCTCTGCCTCTAAAATGACTTAATATAACCAAAGCTTTGTTAACAAGGCAAAATATTTTAAAATAGAATGTTCTGACTCTAAATTCTGATTGGGTGAGCCGTGTTCAAAGCTGTTGTAAAATAACTATAAATGCACATCTGTGATTGCTCATACAGTACATTCCATTGTATATTTTAGATAAGTGCTTTGCTTTGTTCCTAGCAAAATCCTTAATGCACAGTCTCTCATGGCTTATTGCCATCTTAATCTACATTATTGTTTTGGAATAACAAAACAATAACCTCTTTTTGAAATCCAATCAAATTCTAAGCGATATGATCAATTGCCATTATTGAGGTTGTGTTGTGAATGCTCTTTCATGTTGTTCAGGTATAAATATTCATGCAGATTGTCTATAAACTGTCTTTCTTACAAACTTGCTAAAATGTTGGATGAAGCACAGATTGTGCATTCCAAAGTATGAGGAGAGAGAGAGAGAGAGAGAGAGGTAGAATAAAAGAGAACAAGAGAGACTGTATGCTGCAGTGCGGTGTGCTGAAGTGTCTTTCACATTTCACTTTCATATTTAATAAGCCTCTTTCTGTCTCTACCTCACACTCCATATGGAATGAACTGTCTCCTCAGCCATGTCTGTACTGATGTATGTGTATGTGTGTTTTACATAGAGAAGATGGTGGGGAGAGGAGAGAGTACTGCACGACTTTCTCTTCAGAAATGGTTTACCATGTTTCTCTGATACCCTCTTAAAACTCGTCCTCCATCCTGCCCAGCTGTTGGCAGAGCACTTTGTGCTTCACTTTCTGAGTAAAACTTCAGACAGAGCAGAGAAAACACTCTGCCGGTATTGAAAGACACTTGACAAACCATTCTTTGCATTGTGTGAATTGTGTACGTTGCTGACTGAGGGTAAACGTTATAGTGAAATGCAAACATTTATTGTGCTATAAGTAATTTGTTTGTTTAAATTACCTTGAAAGGTAAAGTGTGTCTTGCACAATTTCTACTATTAGAATCCTCCTCATCTGTCATTGGTTGAACAAACAAGTAGCCCCACCCCAAATGTTCCTAAGTCAGGATACGTAAAGAAACCGCATGCTTTGGAAGTGCCGCAGTGTTAGTAATTTTGAGTTGCATTAACTTGTAAACAGCTTACTTATAGCAGTCTCTGCACATTAAGCTGGTGTAGTAAAAATCATTTTAACATAAACAAATTACACACTGCCCTACGCCTACCCCACCCTACCCCTACCCTACAAAAACCCTACCCTCCTACACGCACACTCGTCTCTCTTGTTGTAAATGTGATTGTGTTGACAAAAGCGTATTGACAAAAAGACTGAATGAAGCTTATTGTTTCAGATTAGTTGATGTCACTTTCATGTGATTCCCTGAATCAACAGAAAGGGAAGCGCATTATTAAAGAAATGAAAGCTTGATTTGTTTATGTTGGCTAGCATGAAACAGAGAAGCAGCCTAAGCTATTTATAGAGCCATTATTAATGGGTGGGCTGATGCTGCTGACAGTTTGGTAATGTCACATTTTGTTGACTGTTGGCTGTACCCACACCAGATCTCTGATGTCTTGTACTGTATTTTATTGGATGCTGTAGAATTTGTCAGCATGGGTGACAAGTTGTCCAGTAATCTACTATTGATTCAATATTTTGATGTTTGTTGTTTAGCTTCAATATTTTTAGTTTTATATTTTTAGTCTAAAGTCTAAACCAGTATTTTTTTACGAGTTGCATGTTTCATGCAGAAGCATGATGTAATGACCTGCTGTTTATTACAAATATAGATAAGAAAACCAGCAAACACTTTAAAAGGCATAGAGACAAAAATAAATACTTTTAATTAAAGTGATGCAAAACATGTCATGAGTGAATAGAAATATTTTTGCTCAGTGCATTTTCTATTATTTACCTGCTGTTGGCAATTCTGACAAAAAACTAATTTTAGCCCTTGTTTAGGTTCCAGCGTGCCTCAAGGGATGTTCTGAATTGTTTCTAAATTCATGAGTGTCTCTAGGGAGGTCGGGAGACTTCACCCTTTGTGTTCAAATCTTGTCTTAGAATATTGGACCACTGTGATTTCCTAACCTCAGGACTACACTGATGTGTTGCTTAAGGGAACACTGATCAAACGAGTTGATAACTGCACACACAGCCGAAGTGACCAACTGGCTTACTGGGACATTGGCAGGGATTTGCCCACATTGGTCCTTCCATTGACCTTTTTCATTCTTTTTAAAAAAAAAAAAAATTGACCCATAAAACACCAAAGCTGTTGTTGGAAGGCACTGTTGGGACAGACCGCTGATTAGTAAGCAGTCTGAGCTGTAAACAAACACCCTGTTTACTGGGAGAGTGCTTGAACCAGACCCCAGAGTCAGATCACATAACCCGGCCGCCACTGCTACGCATGTGATAATGCAATACTGGAATGAATGCATGTCAACACGTGCTTGATTGCTGCAGATCGTGCATGCTGTTCTAAGCTTCACCTTTATGCTGTACTTTAATAGATTATGATAAAATGTGTTTGCAACTCAATTTGAGATTTTATTTATGTCTATTGGTCTCTCTGCACCAGTTCATGTTTACTGCCTAATTTGCAGTAGAACACTGTTGATTTACATTGGGAGGAGGTGATATGTTGTCATAAGTATGGCAGTTGACCTGTAACTGAAGTCATTAGGACTACAGCATAAAAAGGTTTTTATTAGACAATAGAGAGGTGAATTTTTTGTAAGCTGTAGAGACTTTGCTTCTCTGCATGGCTGAATGAAGTGATTAGGCTTAACCTCTGCATGAACCCTTCACACATTGAACAGGAAGTTGTCTTATCCTTGCGCTAATGTGCAAAGAGAGAGCGAGAGAGAGCTGAATCTGGAAGGTTTCAGCTTGGGCATCAGCCTTCCAGACCTGCAGCTGGAGATGGACCATTGTGTTCTCCGTCGTGCAGTCATCCAATGTTGTTGCCATAGCAACAGCGATACGGATAGCTGAGGTCAGAATGGGTCTGCTGACTGATAATTGGCAGATCATCCAAACTATAGAATTCTTAATCAGGGATCTTGTTAATCAATACAAACCAGCCTGTAGCTAATCAACTAAGGATCCTCTGCATGTCTGCTGCTCGGGCCATTGTCAATAAATAGGTCATTTTTGTTGTCACCCATAGGAAAGTCTGAGGAACTTTCTGGGAAAAGTCTGGGAAAGCATTTGTATATAATCTGCAGCGGTGCATGATGCGTAATATCCTGAACAAGATAAGCAATGATTAATGCATGAATCATTCTCAGTCAGCATGATCATTTTTGACATGGTTTTCCACTGATTTATTTAATTATATTTTTTGCATGTGGGCAGAAAGGACTAATATAGAGCAGTAAAACTGCTTGCAGTAATGCGCTTGACTACTACCCCTGTTATAACAGATTAGAGTATCTCACTGAAAACAGATTGAAAAGCTCCACCATCTTCATTTATATTGGTAGTTGCCCCGAAGTCAGCCAAAGATTGATCAAGCCACTATCAGTGTGAATTGAACTTAACTGCGCACCGGTCATCCCAACTGGTGTGCAGAGAAAGCGCAGTTCAGATTGAGGATAGGACACTTGGGCCTGGGAGCAGAGACTGAGAAATAAATGAGAGAGCAGGAGAACAGCTGTTTGAGGGAATTGTGTCAAGAAAACCAATTGGGTTGAGAGAAAGTTGCCTATTTTGGCTGACGGTTATGACTTCACCATTCGTTCTCTGTATTTATGACCTCATTTGCTTAATTCCCATCAGCCCCCAGCCTCGCCAAAATCTGCAATTATATATGCATCTCAATGCTGCCCATGAAATTGTGTTCCCTAGGTGGTTAATATTTTCTTAATGATGCCTGTGATTTTCTGTTTGACTGCAGAGAACATGGCGAAATATACCCCGCATCACAGCATGTCAGTTTAGCGCACGCATTTGTGTGTGAAGAGATCCATCAGTGCATGAGCTTACTGCATTGTTAATGATGTAATGAGTGGTGGGGCTGAGCCCTGGGTCATATTGTCCCTCTTCGTGGTGACTTCATAAACAGCTGCATAGGAGCAGCCGCTGTTGGGCTCAGACAGGTGGCAGCCACAGTTACTCCCTCCTGCAATGCAGAGAAAGGGTTTGACACTGAGGTCCAGGCTTTTCTCAGTTGTGTGGAATGTTTTGTGCTTGTGCTTGTGATTCATCCCAAGCTTGTGGTAAACAGTGACAATTAGACTGCAGAATTAATTAAATCCTCTCTATTGTGCTTATAAGCAGTTCATTACTCAGAGTTCTAGGAGGTATGCAAAAAGTTGCCTGTGTAAAGGATAAAGTTTAGTAAGTTTAGTTTGCTTTTATGTCTAAATCAGTCTTTTGATATTACTTATGTATTAGTTTTTTTTATGTAATGATCATTTGTAAATATTTAGGTTTTGTAAAATCCGTTTAGTAGCAATCCGTTTCTTCTCCTGTGTTTTAACTGACACTTTTGTGTTTGCACCAAAACCCAAAACTTTAGTACTAGACTTTTTTACATAGACATTACATGGTAATGCATTCTCCTCTTGTCTAGCTTAAACTAGATTCTACAAATGCCTGTAATATCTTCATCTGCCTATGAAATGGCATCCTTCCAGAGAACAATGCATATGTAATAATTTATAAATTGATATAGATTTTCATAGATCAGCCTCATTTCATCTCTGAAGTGCTCTTTAAGAGGGAATTTATTTGCCTGTTTTTGAGGAGAGTGCGTTCTGGGTGTGTTAGCTTTTACGGTTAAGCGCTGTCTGGGACAGAAACGGCTGGGAATTGAGCAAGCTGAAGAAAGCTGATACTTGTGCGGATGAGTGTGTGGAGGTGTATGAGGGCCACATAAGTCAGTTAAGCTATATAAAATAGGCAAATTGCATTCAAGCCCAGCTCCCTGCAATCGGCAAACACATCCAATAAGTTAGCCCTGCCAGCTCTGGCGTCTTGAGTGTGTGCTGATGGATTCTTAGAGAACCAAACGTGCAGTGCGTAAATTAATATACGCGAAATGTATGCCTATAAGTGTCATGTGCAAAGCGTAGTCTCATAAATCATGTTGTAAGTGTGCACACTTGTGACGTGTCGTGTAGCCCGCACATTCGTCTTACCTGCTTTCACAGCAGCATATTCCTGAAGACCACTACTGCGGCTTCCAGAAGATTCATGGTCCACTACAAAGCATTTAGAGCAAGCGTGCAGAGTGATGCCCACAGCACCGATCTGGAGCAACTTATTTCTTGTACCCTAGCTTAGCGCTACAATGATTACTTTGAATTACGCCGAATGCACACTGTGCAGTTTTATTCCCCCTCGATAGAAGATCAAATTTTGTGTTTTGAAATACTTGATACTTGGCAGCTTTAAAATACATTGATGTGCTTGCAGATGGAGGATTATTTGAGTTTGCACAGAATTAGCCAGTGAAGTTCTGAATGTGTCAGACATTTTTGGTCGTAGTCCTGCTGTGTGTATGCTCTCATGAAAGCCATCTGATGAAGAGCCAATAAGAGTACAGAAACTGATCATGATGAAGTAAAACGTTGCTACTGTATGGCTGTCTGTATGACACACAATATAAATACACAGTTATTTAGCCTTCCATCCCCATTAAATGTTAAACAACAACTCGAAATTTAAACTAAAACTAAGCAGCAACTAAAATTACCAACACTTTTAGTTTTTTTTCAGGGTTTGTTCAGTGTATTTACGTTTTTTGGTAAATAAAAATAGAACAATAGAATACTGTTACATAAAAGAGCAGACATGGGTCATTTACTTAAAACAGCATTTTAGCAATGTTGTGACAGAAGTATTAGCCAAGATGTAAATCCTACAGTCTGACATCAGTGACAGCTGATACTGCGCAGTCTGCTGTTCATTTCTTACAGGAAATTCGTACAGGAAATCGCATAGTGTATTTCAGGTTGTAAATAGCTGCAATAAACTCCCAAATGCTCCCAACCGACTGACTTATTCAGCTCAATTCCTGTTGCTTTTCCCAGGGTTCTGCGGGGATTCAACTTTTAATAGCTGGGAATGTGCCAAGCGCAGGTGGGAAATCACGCTGGTTTGGTTCCGCGCGGCCTGCCAGGAATGCACGTAAGCCCTCGTCCCAGACACCAAACCTTACGACCTAGAAACCAAACAACTAAAGAGAGAGCGGAAAAACCAACAGAAAATTGAGGGTGGGGGAAAGTGGATATAAAAGTGCGTAGCAACACGTCATTTCTGCCCCATCTGTAGAAATTCTCCATGCGTCTGTGCAGCAGAGTGCATTAAAATGGTGCATGACTCTGTGTGTGTCTAAGAGATCACTCGTCTCTCTCAGCATCACCACTACAGTAATTCATCAAAGTGCCGCACCTCAGTAAATATTCATCAGCCACTTACAGTGATTGACAGCAAGTGCAGAACACACCAAACCCCAAATTACAAACACAGCAGAGATATTTCAATCACTGCATCCTCCTTATGCTTTTATAAGCCACTGATGTCTGTACAGATATATTCATTAGGAGATCATAAGACACGACAGACATCAGTGTGCCCTTGAGAGCTGAATGTACATGACATGGCTGCAGATGTGTTTTTGGACCTGAGAAACTTGTACGTGGATTGCGTGAATGAATGCTGGTATGTACACTATTCACAAAGTGAGGGCAGACTGCAGCTATGAATTTATATTTCAGAAAAATAAACTCAATTAAAGTTATACGTTTTTATCAAATAGTTTATGAAAAGTATTGGCACGGTAAAGAAAGAAATTGGTCTGTTTGATATGAAGTCAAGAAATCTTTATGATTAAAAGAGGAATATGAAGCAAAAGTACATATTGTACAGATTCAGTAAGAATGATCATTTGACACCATTATGGTGGTGACAAATGTATATATAAGTTTATTTTGCGTTTATAGTTCCTTTATTTTTTTTTGTTTACACGCCATGACGTGTGATTGACAGGAGTGCTTTGGGGTTGGAAGTGGGGAATTTCAGTTCAGCTTGTACTCTGGAGCGTAGCAGTAGCAAGCACTGCTTAACAGCTCTTGTGTTTTGCTTTATTACAGCTGAATTCATAACATAATTGTTCACCGTGAGCTATGAAGTATTTAATAACTTTAATTTTGAACGTGATGCTTATTATTATTATTAATGCTTATTTGATTTCATTACTTGTTAGCATGGTTAATTAGGGTCAGGACCTATGCATATTTAAACTAACTTTCATTTAATGTTTATTTAAAAACCATGTGCCATTTTGGTGCTAATAGCATTAACTGTTCACATGCCAAACTTGAAACTGGAAAACA
>JAZGTI010019568.1:0-11026 GCA_036877585.1 Botia kubotai | reverse complement strand
AACTCCATAATATACACCACTTTCCCAGTACTATATTTTAGTTTGTGTATACATGCTTTAACTGCATGATGTCATATGAGCATGCAGACAGCAGTTGAGTCATATGTTAATTCACCCTCTCTGACTGGTTCAAGCTGTTAGCTTGTGCATTCATGAGTCTTTTGGACGTCTAAATTATTAAACAAACCATCTCATGAGACTTATTGGCTAGTGAGTCACACAACACTGGTCCACTTACATCTGAAAGACCCAAAGATCTGCCTGCCTATGACCAGCCTCTCCTGAACGTCACGTTAAAGATTCCTAATGAGTTCTTAACTGTTGGATAAGCTGAGCTGTGTGAAGCTCATGAATGGGTTGTTGGTTTAATCAGCAGGCTGACCATTTAAACCACCGTGGAGACTATGTTGTGCCCTCATCCTAAATGATAACCAACGAACCCCCCTCCTCAGCAGCTCTACTCTGTAACCCTGCGCCATATCATCAAGTGTGACAAGCCTCACTGCTAAATTTAGCCCCTCATAATGGCTCTGCGGAAACCCAGACGGCAGCCGGGCAATCTGGGAATGCGCAGGGGGATGAGGGAGAGATCAGAGCATGTGTTTGGTTAGGGATCGTGTTCATTCCAGTACTGATGTTAGCTTTCTAATCTTTAAATCCTCAGTGATATCATATAACTGAGCAACACCTGTTCCCGTTGCCCGCGATGTCTCAATGGCAGATATGAATGCGTAATCTTTCGCAACCTGTTGGTTGTTGGTCCTGTTGGTGCTCTCTCCAACTGTCTCCTGCCTCAGGAATGCTGTTTTTGCCCCTTTACTCACTGGCTGGTGACGTGTTGAAGATTTTAATACAGTTGATGCTTTTCCTCATGACTAGTGAAGCTTTAACGGCAGACGCTCTCCGATCTGTCTTTGTTTTCACTGCGATCTCTGGCCTGAACTTAAACACTCAGTTTCCACAAAGTGTGTCCCTGGGGTTTGTCTGTGTGTGTGTGTGAGAGACGGAAAGAGAGACGGAAAGAGTTTTGTAGCTTGTCTGCTTTTGAATCTTGGCTGCTCAAGGGTCTTTAGTAAAAGTGTGTGTCTCTGTGTGTGTGTGTGTGTCTGTGTCTGTGTGTGTCTGTGTCTGTGTGTGTGTCTGTGTGTGTGTCTGTGTGTGTGTCTGTGTGTGTGTCTGTGTCTGTGTTTGTGTCTGTGTGTCTGTGTTTGTGTCTGTGTGTGTGTCTGTGTCTGTGTGTGTGTGTGTGTGTGTGTGTGTGTCTGTGTGTGTGTGTGTGTCTGTGTGTGTCTGTGTGTCTGTGTGTGTGTGTGTCTGTGTGTGTGTGTGTCTGTGTGTGTGTGTCTGTGTGTCTGTTACTAACCAGCTTTGTGTGTCCTGGATTGTCCAGTAAAATTTAGTTTAACCCACACCGCTGCCAGCAGTAGGGTTGGGAATCGAGACCCTGTTGTTCAGTATATAAACAAAGTACTGGAACAAATACTGAATGATATTTGATGTTTAGTTCCTCTAACAGTGCTTGAACTTCTATATTCCCTCACAGATGCAGACACAATACTGACAGTATTTCCTGCACTGCAGTTCAAAACTACAGCAAAACCAGAGCTGTGAGCTTGCAGTCTAAATGAACTGCGATGATAGAGAAAGATTATTGCAGCCCAGTAAGACAAGTACAGCAATTAGACGACGCATCTTTCTGTTGTGTTGTGCTTGCTGAGTGCCAAACACAAAGCCTTGCATTTGCAAAGTCTTGAATCAAAATCTTGAATCTCATGAGCCATTAGTTTGAATTGGTGAGAAGCACTAAATTAATCGTGAATAGAGCCAAAATCATTAAATTCCAATCGTCGGCCTTCCTCAAACCACTGCACTTTATACATACCCAGGTACTCGACAGAACAGAAGGCTCATTTTATGCTGAACGACCAGGAGTGTCCTTCAGTAGATTCAGCAGGATTTAGTATAAGTTTAGAGGTTTGGTTCCTGGTAACTGATTACTTTTGACTTCAGCCATGTCAGCTGTGAATAAGAGACAGATTTTTCTTGTGTGTTTGAAGCCTTTGACTTTTCTGAGGGGAAAAAGAGAAGGGAAACAGATTTTTTTTATACTCTCCAGAATGGGGGCTGAGGTGCTGCCTGAACTAATGAATGTTTATGTATGAAATTTTGTTTTTCAGCTCTAATATTTACAGTAGGCAGTCTCTGTGAAAATGCGACTGTCTGAGCAGAGAAGCAGTGAGCAGTAAAAAAACCCCAATAAAATCAGTTACCCAAAGACCAGTCAATGCCACTTAGGTATGTTAGTCTTGCATTACCAGATTTGCTTTAAAGTAGAGCCAAAACTGTTCTATATTATACCGTTTTTATTTTACTGTTTATTTTTTACCATTTCGCTTTCCTAGTGGAGACAGAAGGTGTTATGCCTATTCAGTATTTGAATTTCTTGTTATACTGCATTCACATAATGATGTTTTGCCCTAACGAGTGTTTACTGTTAAATACTGTTCTTTATAGTTATGACCTGAAAACGGCTTCAAGGAAATTTTAGAATCTCCTTCCCGCATGTTGTAGCTGCGTAAACAAGCTCCCATCACCTGATTCTGACAAGCTGTTGCGTCTTATTTAAAGTCTGCAGAATGCGTCTCTGCTGGAATCGTATTAACGCTGCCAGCGAATATTCTCGCAGGCAAAACATTAAATGCGGTGCTGAGTGCACAGAAGTCACGCGGCGAGCGAACAGTTCAGAAAATCGGCAGCAAAATACACTGAAGTTTGGATTTTAGATTTTAGAGTTTAAGAGAAGGTGTGGACTTTTGATAAGACCGAACATTTACATTTAAGGAGTCCCCCCCACTCCCTGTTTCTCTGTTTGGAAGTTTTAAGAGCAGTTTTATGAGTAGAATTGAATTGTCTATTGAGGAAAAAAAAAGGAACAAATGCATTAAGCAGAAATCTTCGGGCTGCAGCGGCTAGCTGTGCTTTATGATTTTAGCTGAAGTGCATTGCTTCAAAGTGGAGAAGCGTGTACATCAGCAGTCTTTCATCTCAAGCACCTCTCGTTTTTAATCTTTAAGAGCTTTGAGCGCTCTCCGTCTTTTTGTGTTGCATCTGCTACAGTATTTGTAACATTACCGTTTCTTTTAGACTCTTGCTTTTTGCTCCTCTTCGCTCTGTTTTTCCATATCAATTAAGGTTTTTTATTCCTTGTGTGGAACAAAAGCCAGAAAGCCCCCTTTATAACCGTATTTCAATCACCTGTAGCCTTGTGCACAGTATGCTGAGGCTCGTACACTTCTTTGGTGGTAAAAAGCTGATCTTTCTTTCTGTAATAAAACGTGTGCCTTTAACTGTCTTAACTGTTGTTTTCTATGATGAATCTGATTGGTCGATAGGCTGTGGCGCTTACGAACTTCAGCCGATGGCAATTTCTGCACCCATTCATTTCTGCTTACAGTTATTACTACAGATGTGTTTAACAGCTCCTAGCAGCTAACTAGTTCATAGACAGATGGCTGCTGATGTTTGCTGAAATGCTGAAAACAGCAAGTTTCACAGTATTTTGTTCGTGTACTGTTTCCTTGACCGCTGTAACCCTTTCATTCTAATTCGAGAGCCAAACGTGCATTCACTAGGCACAGAAACCTCTGGACGCCACTGATAGCATTTATATATTTAAAGTATTTTGTGAATTTTTTTAGCTCATCACTGCAGTGTGGTGATGCTGCACATATGTTTGCAAACATAAAGGCCAGGGTGGATCTTTTGATGGACAGGTAATAGCAGTGAATGTTGTGGCGAGTGATGAGAGAGAGAGAGAGAGAGAGAGAGAGATTGATCCAACAGCCTCAGATTCGGGGTCTTGGATGTTTAACCTTGTTTACCTGCTCGCCGGCTTTGAGGATTGTTTTTTAAAATGTGCTCTGTCCTTCCTGCTTACCAATATTGTGCATGATGTTACATCAGCGACGGTTCTCTCTCCCTCTGTTTCCCACCACAAGCACACATTTCCATTTACCTCCTGTTTCTTATCTACTACGTACACCCTGTTTGGAAGGGATGGGAAATTTTGTACAACATTACGTTTTGTTTCAGAAGGCGTGATGCGATTTACAAAACATTTGTGCATGCAGCCCTGTTCTTTAGCAACTGATTAATGACTCCGTTTTTTTGCATACTAAAATGTATGTCTGCTCTAGAATGTAAATTGAATGACAACAGAACAGTGCTACCTTAAACTTTGCTGTTGAACAGTTAATGACCAAATTCTGGTTGCTAGTGTACTTTAATATTTCTTTAGCCTTATTGTAAATTTTTATGGTACGCGGATATGCCCTCCACAGATAATCAATTTATAACTATTGCAATGCATTGGTAAATGTATTTTTTTTAATATTGATTTTCACCTTTGATAACCCACGTTGCATTGTTTTGTAGCTACACAGCTAGACAGCTTTGTAGCTACTACTCGAAGAGACGGCACGTTTCTGTCAGGATCATCATTAACATTTACCCATAACACTGACCTCAGATCAGCCACGCAACATACAACCAGTAAGCACACCATCAGCCCGACCCATGAATGATTGTCACTAGCTCTCCTCGTTCCCACCTCACCTCTTAGTTGAGTTTAAACAGTGACCTTTGTGCTGGCAAACTGGATTCTAACCATTAGGCTACCAGCAGCCTGAGCTTTGAAATGAGGACTCATCTCGGAGTTTGTGCCTGCTAATGGCCTGCGCTCTCCCTCTCGCTCGCTCGCTCTCGTTTTATGGTAATGTGGCATTTCGCTGTGCCTCTCGTTCAGCCAGAGGACAGAAACACTTTAGTTACTATTTTTCTAAAAGGCTGCTTTCAGGAGAGAGAGTGTATGTGTATGTAACTGACATATGACAGTTGAAATATTTCAAATGAAGTAATATTGCCCCGCTATACAAATGCTGTGCATTTGTTGTTTGTGCTGGGGGTTACTGACATACATTTAAAGTGTAGTGTAGTTTAGTGTGTTCAAATGAATGACATTTCTGTTTATGGCCCACTTATGGTCAAATCAAGTTTTTTTTTATTCTCTACCAGTCCAAAAATATTAAACACGCAAGCGAGCAGCAGCTTACTCCAGCAAACCAGAGAGAGAGAGAGAGGGAGTGATCTTTTCTACTCTAGCGTGGAGACAGAGATGGAAAGAGAGAAGGGTGGAGAAGCGAGGTTGCTCTTGGTTCAGGAGAGGCAAGATGGATTGGAATGGTCTGTAAATGTTGCTTAAATTCTTGCAGCAGATGCGTCACCTCTCTTGAGACTGTGTGTGAGAAGATACGCTGGGTAAATGGTTTCATCCTTACGTGGCCTATCAACTGCTGTTGTTCCAATCTGGATATTGCATCATCCCCCCCCCCCAAAATCCCAGCCCACTACTCCACCCATCCCAGAACCTCATGAAACGCCCACTGTGTTAGTATCCTACAGACCGTTCTCCACAGTCACTCTCAGGTTACCTGTGAGAAAGTTTTAACTTTTGCTGGAATGCGTTTCGATTTTTGTTCTTTTCAATTTGTGTCGTTTTGGTCATCTCTACTAGATCCTCACTAGGCACCTTACTAGGTTTTGGAGCACATCCTCTGTAAGGGAGGAAATGTGTGATCATAAGGGGAGGTCTGTGTGTGTGTGTGTCTGTGACAGAAATAGACATCCAGACCTGAATCATGTTTTGGCAGCAGCAGTTTTACCTTATTTGCAAATGAGTTCATGTTACTGTGAAAAATGTGTTTTTTATGAACGTTTGGCAACATTAAACAAGCAATGTTACGCTGCCGGTTTGATATGCGCCGGAATGCGGTACTTGACCTGTTTAAAAGAATATTTCCTTGTTTTGTGCATTTCTACCTCTCTGAACTGTTTGTTCTTTTCATTTCTCCGCAGAGATAACCAGAGTGAGGAAAGACATGTATAATGACTCGGTAAACGGTCTGGTGGACAAACTTCCTCTGGAGTTACCTGAACCACTGGGACCCATCGTACACCTGCAGGAGAAACTCTTTGTACCAGTCAAAGAATACCCAGACGTGAGTCTCACTCTCACACACATTTGTCCATTTCTCAGCCCTTATATCTTGCACAGTGATTGGCTGTCGCTATAGTGACAGGTTATTGGTAACATTGGATTTATGTGTGGAGATCTTTGCTTTTGGTTCTCTTCGGAGGCGTTTTTGATGCATTTGTGGGGGATTTTGGCTAATGTACATACTGGAGGATGTAGCCTGATTCTCTGGGTGCTGCGTTTGACATTTGTCTCTTATTCGCAGACACAACACACAAACACACGCACACCAGTACCCTGTGTCACATAGGGACCAATTTTGCTGGCTAATTCTTTGCTGGGTGGGCAAAAGGGGAGGGGAGGAGAGAGAAAGGAGGCCAGCAGAGCATGAAATGCATTTTCCCTCTGACGGCCCTGATAAAGGCCACACTATCCGTCCCAATGGAACACACACACACACACACACACATTTGTACCCTAGGTTTTCTGAGATTAGACTGGAGTTAATTATGATGGAGGCTACTGTTCTGCTTATCTTTATTTTATGCGGAATGTTACATTTATTTTACATCTTTACTTAAGCCGTTTGTGCTTTTAATCACGTTTTAATGACAACTGCTTTACGGAAGCAAATGTGACTCGTACAGCATAGCTTGGGCTCTAAAATCTGATTAAACAAGAGTCTGTAGAATTATACAGAACTGTTTGTATAGTTCTATAGGGGCCGAAACAGTCTTCATATAGGCTGTTGTGGTTTTTCTATAGGGTAACCGACCATACAGGGTCATACTCTCTCATATTGTCATGTCTTTAAGTGTATATATAGAAGTGTGTGTGTGTGAGAGAGAGAGAGAGAGAGAGTATGTTTATGTGACTCTATGCCTCAGAATAGCAGGAAGAGCTACTGGAAAACATGGCCGACCTGTATAGAATGAAGCCCACATAGCCATTACGCCATGGAAATATAGTGTGTGTGTGTGTATGAGCATGCTGAACACTAGTGTACATAGAATCCCCAGCTGACCCCTGAAATCTGTTTCTCTTTCACTGTGTTTCCTGCTAGTCTTGCCTCATTATTCTTCCCCCTGGTGGTTAGCATGAGTCACCATTTCTAAACACGCATACGCATTGCCATCCTAATGTTGTAAACATGCAGGGAAGGGCTGCATAATTGCAGTTGTTAATAGCGTGTTATTGAACGAGGAAAATCACTGAAGCAGTGTTCAGCTGCTAACATTCACTTCACCCTCATGTCTCTATTCTGATTGGTTCTTACACAGGAGAGTGGTTTAGTCATTCAATCAGCAGCATGATTAAAAATAAGAAGCCCACAATTGGTTTTTTAGAGCTGTTGATTTTTGCGATAATGTTTTTTTTTGGCAATAGGAGGTGTTTTTGGCTTTAATGATGATTCCATCACTTTATTGGATGGCTCTTTTCAGTCAAGTCTAATATGGGCTCATCTACCAAGGCCAGACCCTTTAGTTCCAGACTAAACGTACTCTCTCGCTTTCTGCCTTGAGAATAGCAAAATAAACCAATCCTCTCTTGGAATTGTGTGTGTCTGTGTCTATAATTGAGGGAATATTTGTGTTTTTTGAATATTTTCCATATTCCTCTTTGCCATATTTTCAGATGGAAAGCCACTGTTCTTTCCAAGCTGTCTCCTCTTTTTGCAAACTTTTTTGACCCTCTACGTCCCTTTCAAACACACACAGATAATTAGGTTTTCTTGATTCCTGTCATAAGCATAGAATGTAAATTCCGTCAAGATAACTTGTTCTGCCTGTGTGACCCTTTTCTCATCCTCTTGCCCAGAGCTTTGTGTATCTGTGAGCATGTGCATGCGACAGCGGGCAATCGGAAAAGTATATAACCTTAGATTAAAAACTCTGTTGACGTTTGACCTCCAGAACATTTTTAAACCCTCTCCAATAGCTATCCTGTTCATCACCTCCTGTCTAAATACAGTAACAGCCTGTCTCCTGAGGTTTGCAGATAGAATAGAGTGATTTAGCTTTCTCACTTTTAGACAAAATCCTATTATATCACCTGTCATCTGTGAGCTGCTTTCTGTCTGTGTGTGCGTGTACCTGTACAGCTATTTTTGTAGAGACTAGTTTGAGTTTTAGACCATCAGGGTGAGAATAAAGTGAGGACATTTTGGCTGGTCCTCACTTTCTGAAACTCCTTTAAAGTGCTTGAGAGCTAAGATCTCATTTTTGGGGTCAGAATTGGGTTAAAGGCAGGGTAAGCCCTGCCTTTTTATTTAGAAGCATTTTTGTTATGCTGGTTGAAAGTCTCCGCATCCTGATAGCAATCTTAATAAAGTAAAGTGTAAAAAGTAAAATAATAAAAGTAAAAGTAGCCTAAATATATTTTTATATCTTCTGTGTAGGGTACAGGATGCTAAAATGTTTGTCCAATCACTGCATTCAGTCCAAATGATGTTCAGCTTGCCTGTCAATTTATGCATGTGTTCATGTGTTGGAGAGGGGATGGCTTTGGAGAGCACTGTGAAGGAAGGAAGGTGTGTAAGGGCTATGCTTTCAAAGCTAGTTTGCTATTGCTAGCTTCTTGAACATGTCCTACCCTTCCTTTAAGGGTAGGTTTAGCATTAGGTACTTAGTTGTGATGGCTAAGGTTAGTGTAAGGGGCTAGTGATTGTATTGTCAACGACTGTCCTCACAAAGATAGCTGTATAAACGTGTGTATTTCATCATTTAAAAAAATGGATGTTGTTCACATGTGGCCTGTGGCCTTGGGGATTTAATTTATTCCGATTAGTTTATCTAGCTATGTATTGTAATTTCACTCCTGCACCTTACAAACACTTGTACATGCACGTTCATGCATATGCAGTGCCATCTGTATTAATGTAGTTATTTATTGGCAAGTCGGAAAAGAGAGCGGCAGACAGAACAAACTGAGGCTTTCTTTTAGCGTGGCTCACTTAACGCCTGCGACCCGGCTGTTCGACTGCCATCCACTCGTTCAAGCAACAAGCTATTAATAGAGTCATCCTTGAGCTGAGGGTGGATGGGTCTCCTGTCTAATGCCAGGAATGTTATTGAAGGTTTTCAACGTGATTTTCTGCCCTGTCAGACAGCATTACCCTGCAGATGGGAGAGCGCGGTGGGCTTGTGGGGGGATGGAAACTCATGTTTTTATTTACGTACGGCTACATCGAGGTTTGTTAGCTCGGAAATCAAACTCAAGCCTCCAGTTTTAATTTGCAGGTTATTACTAGGCCAAAGGAATGCAATTTTGCCTCACAAATGACTTCAAGCATATCTGAAAAGCCTACTGATTCATCAGAGCCTCCGCCGCCCGCCCGCGCACGTGGACCCCTGGTCGCCGCTTACTGTTTTCATAAGCTTTCTGAAGACGCACGTCTTTTACATTTCCCTGGCGTTCACTTTTAATTGCCATTTGTGTGTGCAAATGTTTCATGTTTTTCTGCTCTGGTATATGCGCTCTCAGAAGTGCTGTTTGAAAAATGTCATTTCTTTGGTGTTTGTTTTAATGTCGGTTTTTAATGTTTAATGTGGAACTCCAGGGGAGCGTTCTGCAGCTCCGATCAAGAATTGTTGGAAAAGGAACAGTGCTAATGTAACAATTTAGATCTCATTGGCTGTGATTCTAGTCATAGTGGGCTGTCTAACAAGTAGAGACATGCAGAGCGACAAATGTTCAAACATGACTAGTCTGGGTTGTCTGACTAGCTGTTATTAAGAAGTTAATAGGTTGTTGAGTTTCAATATAGTCCATCCAATGCTAAAGCCTACCTATAATTCTAACTAGTTCCATAGCTTTTGCATTATTAGCAAATGTGAATTTTGTGACATCCAGCCATTATAATCTAGCCCTTTGTATGTTGCCTCGACACATTGGTTGCAAACTCCCAATTATGAATATTACTTTATATTAATAATAACTGTAACCGTACCACCTCTGTGAAATGGATTATTTTTAGTATATTGTTAACACATTGTTTTCCATATTTATGCCTGTATGTCCCAAAATGTTGTCTAGGTAGACAGCACACCAGGTTTTGAAACGCAGTCGCTGTGTGAGGCTGATGAATTATAGATACTGTAATTGGGGGCCTCTGTAGACGATCTTGGCAGGTGGACAGGAAGACAGCAGCATCTTCGGGGATGTGTGCAAACTATGTGTGTGTGCCTAGTGCAGAGGGCTGACTCAGAGAGATTTCACTCGCCCTGCACCTGCCCTGTTCAGCATGCTTCTGTTAATTCACTCACAAATTACATTTGGATTAGGGAGATAGACACAGAGAACAGTGACGTAGGTTCATTCTGCTGCTTCTCGAGTCCGGATCTGCTCCGTGTCAGCCTTCAGGTTTGTGTATACGTGCGCGTTCTGCCTTTGTGCTGTTCTCTCATCTTCTCCCACTCGCATTTGGTCACTATTCTTTCATTTCGCTCATTTGAATCCACTCGATCTGCTGAGACCAGCACAAGTTTCATGTAATGACTGGGAACTTTTCAGCAAGCATTTAATCCATAACCGTAAATAAAGACACTTACTATTGAAAGCAGCAACAATCTATTTCCTCTGTCTCTTTTGTTACTTTCCTGATGATACACTTTCCACTCTAGCTTTTGTTAGTTCTCCAGTTTACTTTTGAAATATGAGAACGGGATACCGGTAATATTATTGGCTGGTGTATGATAAATTGCTGGTGCTTTTTCTCAGCTGTAAATCGTTTAGGATTAAAGCGTCTGTTTAGTGATTAAATGTTAATGGAACTGTTGTCTTACAGTAACAGTAGTCATCTGTTAAACCACCTGTTTACCACACCACTCTGCCACTCGTGTGGCTTTTGTTTGTTTGTGTTGTTATAGTGCGTCAGGAGTAAATGCTGGGAGCTTACAAAGATTGATTTTGCTCCTGGTGTTTAGAAGAGATTAAACAAAAGAGAGGTAGAGGTAACTCGATGAAAAAAGTTGATTTATATTAGGGATAACAGGC
>JAZGTI010019567.1:0-11026 GCA_036877585.1 Botia kubotai | reverse complement strand
TATGGGAGAACAGTATTTGTCCTGGAGCATTATGGGAGAACAGTATTTGTTCTGGAGCATTATGGGAGAACAGTATTTGTCCTGGAGCATTATGGAAGAACATTTTTTGTCCTGTATGGACAAATGTTTGACTCCAGATTGAAGTCTTTAAAGTGGCTTGTGAAATAAATGCTGTTATTTAGTGTGTATAATTAGGGTATATAATTGTTTATCATAGATACTGTAGCTATCATAGTATTTAAGTTTGACTGTTGTTTTAGTATAATGATCACATGCTGTGTCTGGGCCTCAATCTACTGCATTACTTCTGTCCTGTTTGAACTGGACCATCATAACCAGAGCTGCAGTACAAAACATGCAAACAACAACAGACAATATGTTTGTATAGGAGCTACACATGGCCCTGGAGGTGTGTATGGTGAGCAGTTCTGGTCAGGAACACACGGCTGTCTGCTGCTAAATGGAGAAGTTCTGTTTGTGGTCAGTGTGTGTGTGTGTGTGTGTGTGTGTGTGTGTGAAGACGCACAGCAGCAGGCGTTTCCTTTTGCAGAGATTCAGTGTGAACAACATACACACGCCAGGACGCATCACACACACTGCAGCAGCACAGAGTTACTGGTAATAGTGAGGTACACACACACTGTCACAGCAAAAGCCATCAAAACTAAAGAGCACAGATGCTGGCCTTTATTGAAGTTACACAGTGATACACTAGTGTGTGACGTTCCATCATTTACTGTGAATTATACAAACTAATGCTGGTGTCATTGGAAAAAAACAAACATGAAAAATATAACAGAATACAGTTTGCTATTACTGACTACACAGCTCTCTGGAATACTTAATTCTAATTGGTCAGTCATTCTCTGATAACAATCACTTAAACTAACACACTGGTAATCCAGCTACTGAGTGATAATTTGTAATTAAAGTTGCTTCCTTGTCCTCATTTGTAAGTCGCTTTGGATAAAAGCGTCAGCTAAATGACTAAATGTAAATTTTGACCAGTATACTGAGTGATTTTGACCAGTATACTTGTGAGCAGTGTTTTTCTGAGCGACCACAACTAAAACTTACTATTACCAGACTTAACCAGTTCACCATGGTGAATACGGTGCTTCACAATGGCTCCCATTAACAGAGACTGACACGGCCTGACATGAACTAAGCTTGCGTGTGTTATCAGTGAGGAATGAGGTCATAATGCCTGTCTGTGTAAATACTGTTAAAATACTGACGAGTGTATTTATAAAACACATTTGTTCTCCTGTGATGCTGAGTATTAGGCCTTTCATTAGTATTTTTATGAGATGCAAGAAATGTTTTTTTTGTTTTAATATATTCACACCTATATTCTGGGCTAATGAATCCCTTCATAAATTACGTATAACAAACATTATTGTACAAAGTGTCACTTGTTGTCACGACGGAGTTTTGTCCTGTGTGCTACAGGTCTGTTTTTGTTTGGTGATGGACGGACACCAGCGAATGTTTCTGTGGTTCAGACGGAGACCTGCGTCAGACAAACATTCAGTTATTTACAATGATGTGTTTGGTGCTGGTTTATAGCTGTGGGGGGTCTCACCTGCATCTGCTGCATTTGTCTCTTTTGGACTCTCTGCAGGCAAAACAACAGCTTACCATTAAATGTGAGGTTATATTTGTAAAGGCCATAATATTCTCACAAATAGTGATTTGAAATAAGCACTGTGTGTGTGTGTGTGTGTGTGTGTGTGTGTGTTCACCTGTCCCACACGGTGACGTCACTGTTTCACTCAACGGTTTTTGACCTTCCATCGCCGCCATGTGCTTTGAGTAACACCAGGAGATCTGATGACAAAAACAGCTGCGTTTACACATGCACTTGCATTCACATCATTCTAGTATTAAAATGACGACACAGATTGAAAGACTATATTGAAAGACTGTAATTATATTTAATCACTTTGGCATATTGTTATATGTAAGAGCTAAGAAAATACACAAAATTTCAATAGATATTGATGAAATATAAAACATAACAGGACAGACTGTAATATAGTATAAAAAATATGATATTCTGCATTCTTCTCGAGACCATTCTCTTAAACGTGTGTGTGGTCGTTTTATGAAATATCATCTTCCAGAGACTGCTTTTACATGCCTTATACAGTGAAAGACTAGGACGTAAATATTCTGAGACAGAGGAATTAAAGCTTAATATAAATATATAGGTTAGTTCTCTTCAACAAGTCTTCAAATAAGTATAGAGTATATACTGTCCACTTATAATAATAAAGGCAACAGGTCTTGATTATATGATTCAGATCATTTTAATTAAGTGTTTTCCCACTATTCCAATTTGTCGACAAACTTCACCAGCCAACTTTCTGTGTATGCCGGGATGTATTTACATTTACATTTATGCATTTGATTTAGATTTAGTCATTTAGCTGACGCTTTTATCCAAAGCCACTTACAAATGAGGACAAGGAAGCAACTTCAATCACAATAAGAGGCAACAATGTGCACAAAGTGCTATAGACAGGTCTCAGGTATTTCAACACAGTATGAGAAGGATTTTGTTTTTTTAGGAAGTAGAAGTGGCAGTGTGTTAGTAAATTAGTCAAGGAAGTAAAGACGAAAAATATGAGTTTTTAGTTGTTTCTTAAAAATGGCTAATGACTCAGCCATTCTGATGGAGATATGGAGTTCATTCCACCAACCGGGCAGAGTGAAAGAGAGCATTGATCGAGAGTGAAAGATTTGGCAGATGATTTAATCAAAAAAGATTAAAAACGCCTTGTAAGTACATGTGCTCCTCTGGGAATCAAACCCAAACCTTCTGCGCTGCTAATGCAACGCTCTACCAACTGAGCTACAGGAACTCAACTGACTCAGAGTGCTTCTTAGTAGTGGCAATTATAATAGGAGAGCTCTGTAATGGAATTCTTACTAGCAAGAATTCAGTTAGAAAGCTTGTTAATTTAAATACAGAGCTTTAATTTGATTTGATTTTTTACTAATAAGAATTTAATTAGAGAGCGCCGCAGTTGAATTTTTTACTCGTAGCAATTCAATTACAGAGCTCTTACAATAATTGTTACTAGGAACTGACATTGCATTATACATTGTTTCTGAGTATGTGCAATCCCTGGGATCGAACCCATGACCCATAACCACAGAGCTACAGGAGAGCTCTCTAATTGGAATTCTTACTAGTAATAATTCAGTTATTACTAGTAAAAAAGCTTTCTAATTGTAAATGTTACTAGAATTTACGTGTAGAGCTCTCTTTTTGGAATTGTTACTAGGAAACATTGAATTAGAGAGCTTTCTAATCATAATTGTTATTAGTACAAATTGTATAAGAGAGCTCTCTAATTCAATTCTTACTAGTAAAAATGCATTTACGATGAGTAACGCTAGGAACATTAAAAGATGGCCGTCCATACATCATCAATATAGACAATTTTATGCTGATTAAAGGGTCATTAAATGAAAGTGTTTGAGGTTCATTTAAAAGGGTAGTAAGTTTTTTTTAACAATTTAGTAATACACAACCATTTTTCATCCATCTCTGCTCTCAAGAACAGACTAAGAATCATAACAGTTTTATGTGTACAGAAAATCACATCTGCAGACAGCATCTCCAGTTTCAGTTGTGTGTAAACTGAAGCTTTCATTCACTAGTTCCTTAAGATGCATTTGGCTTGTGGATGTTTTATAGCAGAAAACACATTTCATTCCCATACAATTGTTTTTAATAAGCAAATGGATGTACAACTAACCAACAATGTGGTGTATTTTTAAAGACCCCTGTGCTGAAAATTAAGATTTTGTTGTTCACATGTCTGTGGTGTTTGACAAATCACATGTAAATTCATCAGTCAACACCATAACTGAATAGTTTCTTCTTAAAACTGCATTTTAAAACTACATTACAGACATTTTGTAACCAATCACGTTAAGGATTAGACTGAGGGACCAGGCAGTCTGAGCTGGTGTGAGTGGAGGTGGGGGCTAATTTGCATATTCACAATTCTGTATATACAAAATGAAGCAAAGTTACAGTCAAGCTAATTGACTGTGATAAACTTCACAGTAAAACATTTGTCATGTTATCAAATGTTTTAATGGATAATAGACTCATGACATTTGTTGGGTCATTAGTCATTATTGCCTATTTGGTCCCTATAGAAACGGCCCTTAAAAAAAAAGAGGAAATTATATAAAACAGGACAATTACAATATATATAAGAAGTTGTAATACCATGAAACCAACATTAGCATTACAAACTGAAAAAGGAAAAATGTGGCAGTCTTTAAGATTGGTAGTTGGAAATTAACAGAATTTACAAACCCTAAACTGAAGATAATGTCAGCAGTCTCCCAGTACGCAAGCCAACAGGGTAATGTGTGGTAAAGAATCAAAACGCTAGTGATGTATAAATGGAGAAAAAACCTTGGGAAAAACCAGGCGCAACCGGCAGGGCCAGTACTCGTCTGGCATGTTAAAGCTGCAGTCTGTAACTTTTTGTTAAAAAAGCAACAGCTGAACTAAACTTCAGTTTAATTTTCCAGGACCTTTCAGCACCCACAGGCTGAAAATGAATCTGACTTCATTTACTGTCATAACAAAAATGCCTTTCACATAATGGAATACTAGCTTCCATGTAGTGTGGTGCCAGCAACACCAGGGTCATGGGTCGGATTCCCTAGCAACACACATGCCCATTACATTAAACAAAAGCTGCTTTAGATAAGAGCATCAAACCGCAAATACATAAATCTAAATCCCCAAATATCATATTAGTTTGCATAAATAGTAACAAGGGTAACACCACAAAACCAATACAAATCTTTAAAAGTGTTAAGTTTCAAAATTCAAAAAATTCATTTCTTGTTTTGCACAGAAAGATGTCTGATAAGACCAACAGATGGGGTGTGACAGTTAAACATTTTCTGCATCTAAAAATATTAAAAACATTTTGTCAAAATATGAAAAACTTGATTACCTGTTTCATGACCCCTTTAATATTTAAAATATATAAGAAATACTTGTGTAAATTAAAAGAAATTTGTATAACTCTTCCTGAACCATGAACAACACAGTAAAGATGTTTTTTTGGGTCTCTTCAGACGGTCAGTGAATAACAAATTATAAACAAATTATGGCCTTAAACTGAAGTGAGAGTTTACTTAGTGTAAAGCTATTTTAATACAATGCTAAATTGTAAACAGCTCTATACAAATAATTGAATTATGTTCATAAACAACCTGTGGGTGAGATGAAAACCATCTCTTCATCATGTGTAAATGTGACCTCTGACCTTCCACGTGACCTCCCTCATGTCTCCAGTTTCACAGTTCTCCTGCAGATCTGCATAGGTGACTGCATGCATCTCATCCTCCTGTTCATCACACACACTCAGCGGTCAGTTTGCAGTGTCACTGATGGTGAGGCTGCATGTCACCCGTTTACTTACCAATCAGATATCTGACACAGACTGTAGTAATGTGTACCTGAGAACAGCTGTCATCCTGCTCCTCTGTCTCGCTCCTCTGTCTCTCTCTCCACCGGTTCTGCTCCAGCACTGGAGGAACCTCATCCTCTCCAACAGCTGCATGGAATGCCACAAAATCCAGCCAGTGTTTGAGTAGCTCCTTAAACACACACATCTGACACACACAAATTCACAGACACATGCACACACATGCAAGGTTTAATGGTCATGCTGGTCTATAAGCTGCATCATTGACCTAACAAGTGTGTGTGTTTTGTAACACCTGTGCCTCTCTGAACACATATGGGTCGAGTGATTGCCGCTCACTCGACATGCGATGCGCAAGATCAGGAGGGATGTGAATCTGCAGCGTGGGGGGGACGGAGGAAGTGATGAAAGAGTTGATGATAATGGAGACCTTCCTCTGAACCATGACATCATCACAGCGAGAATGACACAGATCCTGATTCACACACACAAGAAACCTTCTAAATTCAACTCAACAACATTTAAATAACGTAACCACCCTGGAACCCAACACTGACATCAAAGAGCTTCTCATTGGCCTGAATCTAACTTTATTCTCATTGGCTGTTTAGGGCTGTTTTTTTGTTATTTTTCAAAATAATCGATATCTTCTCAGAATGAGTGTTTCTTGCTCCTTCAGATGGCAGCAGAGAGTTTCAGCCGTGATCAGATCCTGTCTTACCTTATACCTCTGAACCTCCGACCAGAAGAGAAGATCATTCTCCAGCAGATCACCACAAACAGACAGAAACTTCTGGAACTGCAGACAGGTGACAGGGTTTAACAGAGCCTTGCGTAGACAGACAGACACCTGAGACGAATCCATCACACCTGCATCATCCCACTGTCAGACAGACAGACAGTTACACTTAAGTTACACTAACATGTGACTTGACATAGTTTTGACGCACCACATTCATGCAGTATCACACGTTCACATGCCAAGAATCTCCAGAACATTTGACAAAGTAATTCTGAAAACAATGACATAAACTTTTTATTTCTGTTATTCTACCAAAAGAGATTAAAAGGTAGAAAGATTAAAGGTAAATTAATTCAATGGCAAAATCATTCTGTGATTAGAACAAAATGCAGCAAGTTATTGATAAACATGAATATGACAGACATGAATTTAATGCTGAAAACTTCAGATCATAAGAATCACCTTATACAGCTGACGGACCTTATACAGTCTTCTCCGGTGACGAGAACCCGACTGCTGAACACTGACCACACCTGCAGACTGAACACACACACACACACACACACACCAGTTGTTTCGTTATCTGATGAGCAGGTGTGTTGGGTAATTAGTGTAATTAGGAAACTGGAGGAATTACAGGTGTTGTCATAAGTTGTCAGGTAACATAAGGAGAGAGAGAGAGAGAGAGAGAGAGATGGATATTCTGTAAGAATATCAATGACAAGTTCCTGTAAATACAGACAGACAGACAGATAGATGGATGAAGGACTCAACACGTGTCTGGTTTCAACTCAAAAGAGGCATCATAGACTGTGACAAGGACCTTTACCATCTGCACAGCTTACATTCCCCCTTCAGAATCGCCATACTACAGGTGTGCATTTACTGTCAGACTACAGTCTTTCTTATCAGACCACTATCTAATTAATGCGTTCCTAAAGAAAACCCAACATCCCCATAAAAATGACCAACAGCTCAGTAATCTGATCAAACTGAACCCAACATTCAATTGGTCCGCAGAAGGTAAATCTGAATTCCTTAGTGCAATTAGCTCAAAGAAGATTACAAACCAAATTAATAGATTTCAAATAACACAGTTTAGGACTCATTGTGTAAACATTTACGGGTTAATGGTGCGCAAGCAAAGCAAACCTATTCCGTACAAATAAAAAAACAAAAAAATTACTGGGGATGAAATCTGGTTTGATAAAGAATGTAAAATTAAAGACACTGAAAAGACAGAGAGCCACACAAACCTGAAATCAGCCAAAATACTGTGACACATTTAGAAATTTTAAAAACACAGTGCGCAACAAAAAACAACACCTTAACTAAATTTATGACTCAGTTAATAATAATCATTTCTGGGAAAAATCAAATAGTCTAAATAAACAACAACACTATTTTACCTAAAACCAGTAAAGACCTAATCCCTCTGCCAGCTGACCCTGAAATTACAGGAACATCCGCTTCAGACCAGCAATACTGAACATAACCAAATCAGAATAAATCATAAAAGAAAGTAAACATTTATATTTAGACCATTGGGAAAATGAAAGCAAAAACCTAAGTAAACTGGATTGCTGTCGGGCACTAAAAAGAAAATATGACCTGGCAGAATATCTCTACACTGTTAGCGACCCACAGCAGAGATGAATCCTAAAAAATACAGATTCAGTGATCACAGTCTGGCAGTAGAGAAAGACATGCCAAGAAAATCCTACCAATAAAGAGCTAATAAACAAAGAGATAGAGACAGAAAGAGACCGGAATAAAGAAAGAGAGGACGAGATAAAAAGAGAGAACAGCTGCAGTCACAGACAAAAGTTTAATAACACCTGAACTTTGTGACGTGAGATGAACTTTGAGCTTGAGAAAAACATCGGCAGCCAGATGTTTTCCAAACGCTTGTGAAGCAGAAGTTGCAGCTCAGAGAGACTCTCACAGCCCAGAGCAGCGGCCATCTGACACAACTACACACATTTGTCATGTGCTATTTCACACACATACAGTATAGACATCTGTCTGAGTGTGTGTGTGTGTGTGTTCGTACCCTGATTCGCTGTTCTTCACTGGCAGAGCTGCTGGGTTCAGACAGGAAGTTGCTGGTGAGGTATTTTGCTTCGATGTTTGAGTTTCTTTCCTCCAGAAGTCGTCCGTCATTCACAGGAGTTTCCTTTAGCTGCTCTACATCCAGCCAGCACTGCAGCTCCAAACTATACACGCACACGTGGGCCGTACAGAAGACGGGTGTTTGTTAATCACTCTTTCAATTCGCCCAAACAAATCAATCCACTATAAAGTAATACACTCTGAGTGTGTGTCCTGCAGCTGGTTCAGCTGCTTAGTGTAACTCCATCAGGACGAGACTGAATTCCCAAACAACTCTGACTAATGCAGTAATTTGGCATGTGAATGCAAGAGACATTTTTGAATCAAATGTGTAATATTCATCTCTGTGCTGTAGGATGAAGAGTGTGATAAAGCAAGAGTGGATAGAGGCTTCTCAAGCACCTGGCTGACTTCTCCTCCAGAAAGTTCCAGAAATGCTGGAGTTCTAGAGGATTGCAGAGCAGAAAATCCAGGCTGATCCCTTGGAACTGATCTGGAATCTTTGACCAAAGATCCGGTGCTCTGCTGCCCTCTGCTGGTGTACATGCAACTCTGAACACCTGTAGGACAATATATGACCTGGAACAGTTGCTATTGACTGCTTGACTGTTAGTGTACTGTGTTACAGTGGAAGCAAACAAAACTGGAGGCATTTCGGATAGCATGAAAGAAGAATGTTTCAAACTATAGAAAGGCCTTAAAAAGCTCCATATCTGCCTACTTTTCAAATCTTTTAGAAGAAAATAAACACAACCCTAGATATCTATTTGACACAGTTGCTAAAATAACCAAGGATAAAGCGTCATCTGCCTCTGACAGTTGTCAATACCATAATAGTGATGATTTTATGCATTTCTTTAATAACAAAATAGACACTGCAAGAGAAAAAAAAATTAACATGCAACTGTCTTCAAGACAAACAAATCAGATGGTGCATCATAACCTGCCCAAGGAGCAACTCCAGTCATTCTCTACTATAGATATGGATGAACTGTCAAAAATAATCATAGCATCTAAATCAACAACATGTATGCTTGATCCTATACCTACCAGGATGCTGAAAGAGATGCTGCCTGAAATTATAGACCCTCTACATAGTATTATTAATACATCATTGGTGTTGGGGTATGTCCCAAAACCTTACAAACTGTCTGTTATCAGACCCCTTATTAAAAAATCACAACTTGATCCCAGGAAACTAGTAAACTACAGACCCATCTCAAATTTACCTTTTATCTCAAAAATACTGGAAAAGGTGGAGTCTTCACAGATATGCTCTTTCCTGCAAAGAAATGCTATCTATGAGAATTTCCAGTCAGGATTCAGGCCATATCATAGTACAGAGACTGCTCTCATCAGAGCGACTAATGATCTGCTTTTGTCAGCCGAACGTGGCTGCATCTCTCTTCTAGTATTACTCGACCTTAGCGCAGCCTTTGACACTATTGACCACAGCAGTCTACTAAATAGGCTTGAAAACTATGTTGGCATAAATGGAACTGCACTGGCATGGTTTAAACCATATTTATCTGACCGATTTCAGTTTGTTGCTGTGAATGAAAAGGTCTCGTACCAATCACAAGTCCAATATGGAGTACCACAGGGGTCAGATCTTGGGACCCTACTTTTCACCTTATACATGCTACCTCTGGGAGCAATTATTAAGAGACATGAAGTTTCCATTGTTATGCTGATGATACTCAGCTATACATTTCTTCTAGGCCCAATGAGACTCTTACATTCACTAAACTAACAAAATGCATAGTCGATATCAAAACTTGGATGATTAGCAACTTTCTACTATTAAATTCAGATAAAACAGAAGTTTTACTTATTGGACAAAAACCCTTTCACACGGAGCAACATAGAACACTGTCTTACTCTGGATGGATGCTCTACAAAGCCTGCATCATTAGCCAGGTAGCTGAATAAACAGATTTCACTACTGCTGGACTGTTTATCACCAATATATGCATCCCATCATCTCTTTTATGCACCTTAGTCACATTATCATTTTGCACATGGCTTCAAGTCAATCGCTGCTATCTACCCTTCTAGGGTATAACTACCCTTCAGTTTGCACGTTTATTCAATTTGCACGTTATTTAATTGCAGTGTTTACTCAATTTGCACATCATCCTATATTTAGAGTGTATTTATTGTTTTATGTCCTTATTGTATATTTTGCCCCTTATTGTATATTTCTTAAAGTTTTTAATTTTTTTTCTGTACTTTAGTTTATATAACTGTCCTGGCATTCACTGTGGACAGCAAAGAATTCCATTGCACAGGGAAACCTGTTTCCTCACTGTGCATATGACAATAAACGTTTTGAATCTTGAATCTTTAATCTTAAGCAAGCTCCTTTGCGTTCACTGCGATCTGAAAATTCTGGCCAACTATTAGTACCCAGAATTTCAAAAACAAGTGCTGGTGGAAGATCCTTCTCATATTCAGCACCCAAACTTCCCATAGAATAGTCTTCCCAGTGTTGTCCGGGAGGCAGATACACCCTGTCATTTTAAATTTAGACTAAAGACCCACCTCTTTAATCTTGCCTACACATCCCTAAGGGATTATTAGGCTGCATTAATTAGGTAAACCAGAACCGGGAACACTTCCCACAAGAACAGATGTACTGGCTCCACACTAAATCTTTCATTCCCCAAGGTCCTGTAGTCAGCTGGATCCAAACTCT
>JAZGTI010019566.1:0-11026 GCA_036877585.1 Botia kubotai | reverse complement strand
ATAGTAATTCATGATGTAATACAATACTTTATAAGGCACCTCCTCAAAGTCTGTTTTCTGACTTTATCAACTCTGTGATCAGCTGTATGGTCTTCTCATCTGAAGAGAACAAAAATATGAATAAACAGGATAACATTAATACATCTTCACCAATAACTTTTACATAATTTGTAGAATGACATGCAAACTTCTGCTTTGTGAAATTCCAAACTAAACATGTAAATTACCTTCCAAATTCATTTTGGGATTGGCCAATTTCCTCTCCAGGAGGGAGTCGATCAATTTCCGGAGGTGTTTGAAGATAACACCCATTCTGACTGGAGCCTGACGGGAAATGAAACAGAAATGACTGAGATAACAATAGTTATCTAACTGTTAGGCAAAACGTTTTATTGGCTCATCGGTGCACCTGCCAGTGGAGCGATTAATGCAAATATATAGATAAGCCACAACAAAGCATTATTCATACAGAAACCGACCTGAAAGTAGATCCACCCATCCAGTGAGATGAGTCTCTCCCGGTGCTGTACGTCGATATCGCCTCCAAACAGCAGCATTGATAACGGGGAGATCAGGGCTGTATCTCTGAGAAACACCCTTGAGTATTTCACCTGCAGACAAGACCAGAATATAATGGTTCACACCACACAGGTTTGAATGGCAGGAACATGAAAGGCCATGGGGTCGTCAACAAAGCTTGTTGATGCTTCACACCTTCTCCTGGAAGAGCAGCCAGCCGTGAGTCTGGAGGAAGCGGTTGACTGAGGAGGGGTGAATGTGAGCCTTCCCCTGAGCCGTCTCTACCACACATGCTACGCGCTCCTGAACGTCCGGGGAGGGAGCGCTGAGGATGCGGCCCACGTTGTCGTACAGGCCTGCCGTCAGCACGGCGCTGAGAACACTCATGTCCTGCCTAGAGAGTGAGCCCAGGGGTTTAGGCTCAGAACTGGGCCGGGAGCGAGGAGTTCTGCCGGGCTTAGAGGGAATGAATCCAGCCTGTTCCACCATCCTAATGAGTTCCTGCTTTACATCCTAATAAAAAGATTAACACAGTAGATGATTATTGACTGAATAAATACTGTATCTTTAATGATGAACATTTAATACATTTTTGAATGAAAATGAAGTGCAATGTATGTTTTTATAGGGCTTAAAGTCCCCAAAAAAAGTCTTGTGATGTAACTTAGCTTATTATAAATGGAAAGCAATAAACTATACCATAGTTAACAAAGTAACCATAGTAAACTATACTAATTATACCATAACTCTAATATTAATATTTGAGAAACATCCTCTAAATCTAAGTGGTGTATGGTGGACCAATGTTTATAATCAAGGTCAGTGTAATATTAATAATTAAAAGAAAAATCGGAAAAGGTGTGTACATGTATTAAAAATTCAATGAAAATATTTTGGGCATAGCATTTGACATTATTACAGTCATTTATTAAAACCTGTGGTTAAAATGGTAGAAATCTTTTTAGAAACAAAAACTGAGTTTTAAAACAAATTTTTTTATGGACATCCTTATTTGTCATGGAAACATCTTAATTCTATGTGTTTACAAGCAATTCCAGGGATCTGTTTACTGCATTAAACATTAGTTAACTTTAGTTAAACGAGAATGTTTTAAGTATCGTAATAGGATTTCACCTCAATGGTCATTAGGGCAGTACGACTCAGGAAGTGTCTCCTGCAGTAGGTCATCTCAGCGCGCGTTCCTTCACTTCGTGCAGTCTTCCACCTGTGAACCCAGCAGCAACTTCAGCACAGTAATTTTGGTTCATTTCTAATGGCAGCTGTTCAACAGCTGTTTTGTTGAGGATGTCATGTTAGCTTACCCAAGGTAAGCGTTGTAGATGGTCATGTGATCTGAGTTTGCGACTGCTAGAGCAGATTTAGCCAGGTTTGCCTCTTCCTTTCTGCTCATTGGAGTAGAGAAGGGGGACTTCTCTGACATGGCTGCTGCTATAGTGGCCTGGAAAAAATTATTTAATCACCCAAAACATCAGGGTGCTACGCAATGGCAGAATCTTTTATTTATAGCAATGTTTTAGGTGTCTACTGACAGCATTTGTGGCATAGCATTTAGAAAAGGTAACACTACTACTACAGTCGAGTGTGCAACTACTAGCCGTTAGAGTATTAGCAGACTGTCAGCGTCAGTTTAATATCGGCAGACTGATGCCTAGTTATGTCACTGAAATAATTCTTATGGGTTTGCTCCAAGAAAAACAGAATTTGAACTTTAAAAGTCTTTAAACATTACTTATCAAAAAAACTCTCAAACATCTCAAACACCGCCACTCACAATGGGTTCCAGGCAGCCAAAAATAGCGCCAAAGATAAGCATCTTGCCGATCTTGACATTGACAGGAAGGATGGCAAGGTGATGGCCGAGCGGTGTGAGAGTGTGGCTGTCTTGCTGACAGGCACCAATCTTCCTCAGCAGACTGACAGCATTACACACGGCCTGCTGCTGTGGGGCATCCAGAGCTTGACACAGGAAACTCTCTGGTGAACCATATTCACACTTCTGTTGAGATACAGAGAAGTGACAAATAAGACACTAGAGTCAGTGTGCTCAAACTTCATTTAAACAGAAGTGAGAAAGTTCGGCAAGAAGAAGTGAATAAGCATAAAGCAAGTGCTCCACAGGATCTTAAAAATATAGTTGGTACATAACATAATATGAAGGCAAAGTTCTTCCAAAGGCACCCTCAGGATCTCAGGAATGGAGTAGTCTACGAAGCTATCAAATCTGTTGCAGAAAAAACAAACAGCTGGTCAATTTGTCAGATTATGATGGAATACAGCTCATGTGTAGTCACGTGCGCATGTTGTCTATTTTTCAACACCTTGTAGTTTATCCAATCACAAACAGGCTCAGAATGATTCGTTTTATGATATTCATTTTACCATTTTGAGTCTTGAACCAAAACAGATCAAATGAAACATAAGTATTGGCCATGTTTGTAGAACACTTCAGTAGTGGTATATACCTAAATTTGGGGTAGAGGCGGAAACAGAAGCCCTCTCTGACACGTCCTGCCCTGCCTTGTCTTTGAAGGGCGCTAGCTTTACTCACAAACGTCTCCACCAGAGAGCTCATCTGACTGCTTTCATGGTAACTGAAACCAAAAGAAAACCAGAAATAGATATTAACAACAGCATTGAAAGACTTAAAAGTTTAGAATATATGGCACTGCACATTCAAAATCATATATAACGTCATATATATTTTAACCCTGGCTCACCGATTTTCTTTTGTCTTTCCCGTGTCGATGACAAAGACCACATCAGGAATGGTGACACCTGTCTCAGCAATGTTTGTTGACAGCACAACCTTAAAGAGAATATTAAAATAATTTATTTTGAGCACATTATAATAATGTATTTTGCATGTGAAACACATTTGTGAAACAAAACACATTTTGGAAAATGTGGTAAATTATCAGGTTTTCTAATGTGCATGACAAACTGACATATTATACATACAATAGTATACATGATATACTTCAGAGGTATTGTAATAGAATAGTATACAATGCAGTACCTTCCTCAGTCCAGCAGGGGGCACTGTAAATGCAGAAGATTGGTCTTGGGACGACAGTGAAGAGTGGAGAGCTAACAACTTGTATCTAGATGCAAAAACACATGAAATTTAAAATAATTATGCAAACAATTATAATTAAATTTGACTTAAATGATTTGACAATGTTATTTGCCAACATTATGTCAATTTAAATACAGAATCAACTTACACTTGTGTTTTGGAATAAGTGAAATTCAGGCAGAAGTTACCTGTCCTTTGAGCTGAAGCGCTTGTCTGTGGTCAGCAGATCATACAGCTGTTGAATATGAGCCAGACCTGGAAGGAAGACCAGAACTGCGCCATCCACATCACGAAACTGGGGTGACTTATCTGAGAAAGAGAATCAGAAGCACCTCATTTATTCATAAAATTCCTAGAAAAAAAATTGTAAGCAGTGCTCATGCAGGCAAATGTTGCCTCTATGATGCTAGTGAGCTTTGGGTTGTTGTCAAAACATCACTATATGATTGCTAGCTTTTTTGTGAAAGGTTTGTAATGAGTTGCTATGTGGTTGCAACTCATCTCTAGGTCTCCACAGTTATTAGATACGGTCTAGATAAGACCATACAATGGAAGTCTTTGGGAGTGTTTACAGAGGTGCATGCTCGATGACTGTGCAGATGTGTGTTATTTTACCCAGATAAGCCAGCAGGTCCAGGATCAGATCCATGTTGATCTTATTGGGGTTCATGTACTGCAGGACATGGCGTGTCCGGCTGCTGAAGTGATCATACTCTGGGCCCAGATCCCAACCTGAAGCCGAGTCCCTCACAATAACTTCCTAAACAGAAAAAGTATGATGGAGACCAATGTCTGTATGCACATGAATTAACCTCAAATAAAATGATTAAATGTGAGAGTGACTCCCATGAATCCATTTAAGTGTGCATTGTCATGTGTTGACTCCAGCAATTTTTACACTTTTTTGAATTTACAGTGGTTAAATTTGCAAGGTATGAATTCAGTTTTAGAATGCGGTTTTCAGAATTGTGTGAGTACAGAACAGGATTAAGCAGTCAGAATAAGGATTGAAGCATATTTAGCTGCAGTGTGTATGAGACCATTGTTTAGATATTGTGTGCAATGAGAAGATTTCAGGGTCTGTCCAAACCTGGTGCTGAAGAGTTTTTCCTCCTTTCTGCGTGATGTTGATGTTCACCTCATCTTCTTCTTCCAAAAACTTCTGACTGTACTCTGAATCCTGCTCCAGAACATAGCCCGTTTCCTCCACAATATCCTCCAGGTGAAACACCTACAACCACAGCACTGTTAGAAATGTTATACATTTGACTCATTCCTAATTGCTTATTTCAAATTTTGTTGAAGTTCATAATAAACTGAGTAAAGTATATACAAACATTTCAGAAGAGTTCTGTCTTTAAATCACTTTATTTGCTAATATATATTTAGGGGTATATAATCTTGCCTCCACAGGGAAAGTTCTGCCTGGTATGGTGACCACTGGACAGCGGTTAAAGTAACTGGCAAACTTATCACAGTCAACTGTAGCGCTCATCAAGATGAGCCGCAGATCTGAGCGCTTCTGCACAACTTCTTTCAGTATAGTGAGGAGGAAATCTGACTGTACGCTGCGCTCATGGACCTACAGGGAACAAGAACAGAAGGATTCATTACTACCCCTGTACAGTTAGTACTCTACAGTACAGTAACAATTTTCAAAGCAAAATGGCTTCTTCAGGCAAAAGTCAGTATTCAGTGTGACCTCCCTCATCACTAAGTGCATCTTGAACTCTTTTGGGGAGACTGTCCTGAAGTTATTAGATTAGAATGAGAAATGAGGGTTCCGGTCCATTCTGGTTTAGGAAAACCAGGTTCTTGCTATTGCTCAAGTGTAAGTGTAGGTCACACTAAATACTTACCACTTTAGCCAACAGAAGCTGTTTTATCCGTTTTTTAATACCTAATTTTCTGTTTTTTTTCTGGTTGTATTCTAATCAGAATACTGAGAAATAATTATACATGGTCATTATTCAAATGCTTAAACACGGTTGCTGAAATCTAATGGGGGCCTCAGACTTTTCACAGAACTGTAAAGTAACATGGGAAAATGGGACATAGGTCCCTACACATGTATATAACATACATGTTATATTAGTCTGTATATCCCTGATATTTGTAATGAGTGAAGCAGTGATTATGACCTCATCCACGATGATGTGTGTGAGTGAGCTGAGGAGTCGATCCTGTTGCAGTTTCCGCAGCAGAACTCCAGTGGTGCAGTACAGCAGGCGTGTGGAATCTCCAGAGCGGTTTTCCATCCGGATCTGATATCCACACAGTGAATTCTGCAATGCAAAAATGCTTAGTTGTGACAAACATTTGCAGACCAATCCAGAGGAATAATTTACCACTAATTCCTTCCCTCTGGACAACAGTAGAACAGTTAAAACAGTAGTTTTAATTTATGAGGAAAATAAGGTTCATGGTTAACAGACTTCCTGGGTTTGAACTACAACATTAACTATACCACAGATGTGGATTTTGAAACTCATATATTCCAGAATTTAAAGGAATAAATGAATGAATGAAAACGAAGTGAATTTTTGCACATCACTGGACCAAATTTGTAGGGGGGATGCTTTTAAACGTTAGACTTGACACAGCTGTGACTCCCATAGATATATTTTTGCATTTACCTTACATTTACTCATTTGGCAGATGTGTTTATTGAAAGTGCCTTACAGTACATTTAAATGATAGGTTTCATCAGTATGTGTGTTCCCTGAAAATCGAATCCATGACCTTTGCGCTGCTAACGCAATGCTGAGCTACTTTTATGGAGATAACATGCAAATCTGATATGGGAGAACTGTATAATAGTTTGTTTTATAGTATTAAAAATCAAAGGTCATAGTCTCTGCATTTTATAAATGATCTTCAGATCTGACCTTGCTTCCTGGTCCATCCTCACTGCCCAGCTCCTGCGACACCCTGCTGGCCAGACTCATGGCCGAGATCCTTCTGGGTTGTGTCACCACCACATTGCACGGCTGAGCCGCTCCTCCACCAGCCAGAAGATCTTCTAGGATGAACTGAGGAATCTGGGTGCTCTTCCCGCTTCCGGTCTCCCCGGCAATTACCACCACACGATGGCGTCGTAGAGCATCCAGCACCTTCCTGCGGTGCTGGAAGACAGGCAGCTGCTGTCTCTCTGCGAGCAGCCTGTGAGCTACAGCTGAGTCCTGCAGTTTGAGGAACAGTCTCCGGGATGCCTCCTCTGCCACGAGGTCTCCTCCACGCGGAGGTTCGCTGTCCCCCTGCACATCCAGGTTCTCCCAGGTGTCTTCTGGTTCATCTCCAGTGTCTTGGAGGCTGCTTTGTGCATCGTCCTGCTGTTGATGGGGCTGTTGCTGTTTGAGGCGGGTGAGCAGACGAGCGATGAACTGGTCACGTGGTTTGTTTATGGTGGAGCGGCTTTGCTCCTCCTCTTGTTGTTCACTGTCTCTCCACTCAAGCCACACGTCACGGTAGGTGGGTGGGAGCAGCTGATGCACCGACTACATGAAGACAAAAACACAAATGTGAGGAGAATTAAAGTGGTAACCCATCATTTCTGCCACTCTATCGCCATCTTTGTTTGAAACATATAATTGCAGGTTACTTTACATACTTTTCTTAATATATGTTGAAGTCAAATTTAGACATTTTCCAGGAAATCGGACCTGACAGCCTAAATTACAAATCATTATTATAAGTCTGACGTTGCGAATCGATGTAAGATAAGGAAGCAGTTTTAAACACTGATCTGTTATGTTCTTGCTCACCACCTGATTTTTGTTTTAACCACAAAAATGACGGTTTGTAGCTTTAAGCAGTAAAGCCATGAGAAGCAGTGAGACTGAAAAATAACACCACAAATAAACAAAGTTTGGCAGTTGTGCATATTACACTTGAAACTCACCTGTCCTTTGACTAGGTTATAAAGGGCCAATGTGGCTCCTAAGTGCTGGGCCTGCATCCCATCTTCAGTGAGGATAGTGGGACACACCTCCAGAACATCATTAGGCTTCCGAATACGAACCCTGAGATGAATGACATGTGATGAGACTTTAACAAACCTGCTGTCAGTGCACATATATGTCATCTGCGTCTGAGACAGTGAAACTCAACATACTTGCATTTCCAATATCTCCCGACTGCTACTTTCTCAAATGATGGTGGCGGACTCTTCGGAAGGTTCTTCCTGCACCAGTCAATCAGGAACTGTTTGGGTGACTTTCCAGTCCAGCTTCTGGATGTGTAGTCAAAGTTACGGATGTCTTTAGGTTCTTTCTTCTTTTTTTCCGCTAGAATAGCAACAATTCCAAACCAGACGGACTTTAGTCCAAGAGCACATACAGTACCAGACAACTTTATAAACACTTGACATAAATGTTTCTCTTGAGCCTAAAAATCTTTTAGTCATATGCTTTAAATGTTTTAAATTATTTTTGAATTAGATATAATTATACCATATAACATTCTGTCATTAGAAAATTGTATTAAAATTGTTTTATGAATAATTTGGATCAAGTAATTAATAAAAAGCTGTCAATCAGAGCCTAGAATATATAAAAACTTTGATACTGTTAAAAAGCATCTCAGTGTGATACTTCATGGGTAATAAAATGTCAAGAAAACATTTTTGTAAATTCTAGACAAATGGTTACTACATTGAAGATGCCAGAATATAAAAAACAAAACGTGATTTCTAAAGTTACATTTGTGTTATTTAATACTTTTTATACGTTTACTATTATTGTAAAATGTTGAAAAATATTGAAAACTTTTGACTACTGAATAATACCATCCATTATTTAAAACAAAACAAGTAAAGTTCTTTTACGTTTCTCTGCAGCTGGCGTGTCGGTCTGCTCAAAAAGGTTGAAATTAAGTTCTTCCTTTTCATCAGTCAGTGCAGCTGGCTTCTTTTCTTCTTTAGGAGTGTCTTGAACTTTAATAGCGGGGTTAAACATTGGGTGACACTCCAAAGGTTTCATTTCTGTAATATAAACAAGTGCTATTCAGACTCTTTTATGGTAATATTTCATAAGTCAAATAATAAGTCAATAAGCACTGAGACCTTGCTGGATGACTCTGATCCGGTCTTGGGCTGTCCTCTGTCCTGCTTTGTCCTTCTTGGCTTTAGACTGTGCTGCCATCTCTTTAGCATCACACAGCTGTGTGGCCAGCAGCAGATATCTGTCGTTCTGCAGGAAGAGCATGTGAACTCAAACACAGCAGATAGAATAACTGTGACACAGAATGTGAAACATCACCGTGACTCACAGGATCAAACTTCTCCTCCACATCTGAGTTACATTTACTCAGGTCATTGTTTTCATCTTCACTGCTCTGATCTTCAGATTGTTCAGCGTATCGCAGTATCCACTCCTTCATACTGCTGCTGTCCTCTTTGACTGGAGGCTGAAATGATTTATGAAGCTGTTTATCTCCAAAGATCAGAGAAAATTAGATTTCTATTTTCGAGTAATGATGTCTGTTTGGATAATTGTGTAAGGTTTGCCTTTGGTTTCTCCTCCTCTTTGGGTTTCTCCTTATTGGCCACTGATTTCCAGTCTTCTTTAGGGGGCTGGAACTTGGGGCGCGTCTTCTGCTTCTCCTCTTGCATCTTTTGGCTGAATCCTTCTGGTAGCTCATCTTTATTCATAGACAAACAAAAGCAAAACCAGGTTTTGAGAGTGTTGAGACTGGGATTATGAATTTATCACTGATTTTATTGCCATTAAATCAAAAATTGACTTTTGTGACCTTCATACTTGTCTGCTTCATTGTTAGTGTGTTCATCAACATGTAAATGTAACACATGTGCACAGAGGTTTTTATGAATATACAGTTTTTCTCTTGTGGTAAAGCAGAACAAAAATGTACAATATAAAAATAGAACTCCTTTTTTATGACAGGCTAATCATTTTTTGTCCAATAAAATGCTGCTCAGAATGAGAATACAACAGCATCAATTCTCAGCTGTTACATATACTATAGGCCTAAAACAAGGAACCAGCCTTTAATATGTACCACACTATGAAGAAAGCTGCCCTGCTGCATACTATAGAGTCTTGAAGACTGATTTTACCATCTCTGAGATTCAGACAAAGCCAGTCGAGTGCTGAGTGCAGATCCCCTCCATACAGCACACTGCTCTTCATGGCCTCCTCAATGTGTTCTGTCTTAAACTGGAACTTCTGTAGGGCACTATACAAATCCTGCCAAAAATACATGTGTATATTTATAGAATAGCCTTTATGGTTTTATTTTACATTTGATTGCAATCATAATTCTGGCCTTTTCACAAAAAAACGTGAAGCATGCAACAGAAAATCAACTGAAAATAAATAATTACCAGCAACTTTTTGGTTGTGAGTCTGCCAGATATTGGTCCTTTATCTGCATGTTCCTGTTTGTAATCATTGATCAACTTGATTACCTTTTTCTCAAGCTCTGGTTGGATAACAACCTTTAATGCATGCAAACACAAAATCAGTATTACATGGGCAGAATTATATTGTATAGAGAAAAAAGCTCAGACTTTTAAAACATCAACTTATGTGTGCAGCAGAAGAATACGAGTTTGGAAAGGCATGAGGGTAAGTAAATGATAGAATAGTAATTTTGGGGTGAACTACCCCTTTAAAAGAAAACGTACCTTTAGGACTGATTTATCAGACACCCCACTTATGTCAGTTTGTGTGTTAGTGTTGAGACCATATGTTTTAGGAGCTATGGGGAAAAGAACAAAATTTAAGGACATTTGCTGACAAACTGACTGATACACCATGTGAAATGTATTTTTACATTACAGACTGTATAATGTTTAACAGTAAATCTACATTCAAACAGATAGAACAATTTACAAACTTTGATAAATACACAAGTGTGCAACCTAAGCTGGTTGGCTGGTCTTAACTGGTTCAAAATGGGCCTTCCAGCCTGACAAAGCTGGTCAAGCCGGCCTTTCACTGGTCAAGGCCAGTTTCACCAAAAAGTGGCCAAAAACCCTTTTAAAACCAGCCTGCTAACCAGCTTAACCAGCTAAAACCGAGCTTGGAGACCAACTAAAACCTGCCAACAAGCTTATGCTGATTTTAGCTGTTTTTGTCAACAGGGTACATTTCTATATCTAACCATATCTGAATGTGCATAACCTACTGATACGTTGAGCATGATATAATGTTGTTAATGACAGTTATTATAATATGATGTCAAATTTTCAATCACTAAAAACATTTCCACGGATTTATGTTAAGCTTTAAAATGTTAAATGTTTTAAGTCTAACCTTTCGGCTTGTTTTCTTTCGAGGCTGATTTCTCATGATTTGGTCTTTGTTGCTGTTTTTTGCCTGTAGATTCAGATGTTCCATTGGATACATTCACAGCAGCTGCATTAGTCCCTACAGCAGCAGCAGCAGC
>JAZGTI010019565.1:0-11027 GCA_036877585.1 Botia kubotai | reverse complement strand
TTTAGGAAAGTGTTGACAAAATAATAAAACTTTCTATATACTTTATAACTTTTACCAATTTTAGAAATTGTCTTGTTTAGCTGGTGTTTTAAACGGACTGATCAAATGCATACCACTGCATTTGCCTAAATATGATCAAAACTCACTTCAGGGTTCAGTGTTTATTTAAATGTTTAATTTTATGTATCTGTTGTGTTTTGAATTACTAATGTTGAAGGATATGTTCATAAATGTTTCTAATATTATTGTATTAAATAAAGGTTTTTAAATATTAACTCAAATGATTCATTTTTTGTTAGGAGTCTAATTCAATGATCTGGCAATTAAAGATGGGTGCTATTAAAACATGCTTCACACTAGCATATGAAATCTGAGCCTATGCAATTTTTATAGTCAAAGATTTTGAAACTCCCATCCTGTCACTAAATATACAGTCATGTTATTTTATATATATTATATTAATATAATACATAAAAACAAAAACCTAGTTTTACAGTGACTGGGAGTTTAATATGTTTAATAAATGTTCATATACCTCATATATATATATGGTAAAGAGTATACAGATTTAACTATTTTATATTTGTTCAAAAAGTCATTAAACATAATACTTCAAAGCTTTCATCTCGTTTAATTCCTAGAAACACTGAACTAGCGATTTATCTACAGCATTGGTTTCCAATGGTGATCACGGAATACCCCCAGCACAACCCATTTCAGATGTCTACCTAATCAAACTCATCAGCCTCTTGGTAAAGACTCAGACTTCAAATGGGTGTCAGATAAGACCTTGAAAATGTGCAATGTCTGGTTAGAAACCACTCAAATACAGCATTGATGTTCAACAACAGCCAACAAAGCATTTAAGAAAAAAATTAACATCCTGTAGACAATTAAGCACACTTGGATTTGAACTACACTTTATTCAGTGATTTCACAAAGACAATCAATGTGAGATAAAAATACAGGAGTAAGTACTTGAGAGATAAGTGGTCAGTTATTTGTATTCAAGTACTGATCAACAACAGTGAGTCCCATTAAGTAAATACCCAATCAATGCAAATCAGTATAATAGAAAATGGTTCTTAAAGGAAACAATACCGCTTTGTTAAATCTACACACAAAAATCCCCCAAACGGCTCAATGACACCAATAGGAAGGAATACTAAGGATTGTCCGTCGTCTTCTGACTATTTGGCTTTAGCTTGCAATTTTTCATTGGCTTTCTTCTGCTTCTGTTGCATTATTTCTGCATCTCTAAAACATAAAGAGAAGATTCCACGCATTTTAAAATGCATCTTAATTTCACTGCTTAGACTTAGTGAAAGTAAAAGAACTTTGCTACTTTTTACTAAGTGGACCGACTCCAGTTCAAGCTCTGCTGGCTGTTGGACAAGAGTGTGGTAGGCTAATATACCTCTGTTTTCTGGCCGCAGCAGATAAACCGTCATCATTTCTCTTGCCTTTGCTTATGTCACTCTGTTTCTTGGCATTTCTCTGGCGTGCAAGTTCACGTTGATTTCCCCCTAAAGAGGATATATCATATAGGGCTGTATAGAGCTTGTACAATGAAATAATAAAGAGCTGAGCAAGTACAATATTCACGAAATTTCCACGATGTAATGTAAATGTTCAGATACAATTGTAGAACGAAGCACAACAAATAATATAACACAGTGAGAAAGGTTATATAAGCTTTGATTTGTTGTCAAAACAGAAGGGGCGTGTACCTGATGTACCGCACCATGACACCAACATATCATGAACGTGACGAGATCGAAATAAATGTGATGTAAATAACGTTTTAGAAACCGTAAAAAATATTTTTTAAACTTTATGAATTATAAATGCGAGTCAGTCAAATCCACAGGCCTCGTACATCACCACCCATGATATGAGCGCTCGTAAGCATCTGCCAACGACCAAACGCCGCAATAACGAACCCAAGTGAGATTCATTTATATACTCACTGGTCATTTTTGATCACGTTTGTCCCGTTTTCAGATTAGCTCACCCAAAGGGCCGCTATCTTAATTCCCCACCAACAAACCTTACCGTCCTGCGTGAAACTTCCTCTGGGAGTATCCACACCAACATCGCGAGAACTTTCAGGACTGAGAATAATCTTTATGATTGGATGCGATGTATGACGTCAACATGAGAACTGTTCGGGTCGCTGTGTAAAGCGGGTCAGGATTATTAAAAAAAAACAACCTATCATGACATCATAACTATAGATGAGACTTTTGTAATACGTTGATATAGTCATGTTGTTTGTATATATTGTTTACATAAATAATGTTTACGTTTATGAAGAGGCTAAATGTTCGGGAGGGGAATATAAGACAACAGGTGGAAAATATGCGACAGGTGTTGTACGTGAGACAGGTGTGTTCATGGATCAAAGTGGACGCATTTAGTGAATGTATAAAAGAGAAATGCGTGAATTTTGTAAAAGTGTTAAGTTTAACCATCTTCAATTTCAAACGCCCTTAAAACTCTGAAAACAGCTTCTGTTGAACATGTCTAGGGTAAGTCCATACTGATCCACAAGCATGTGGACTATTTTGATCTGATTTGGTAATACTACAGGATTCTTGTTCTTGTGGAAGTGAATTATCCAGTGTAAATGCCATCCAGGATTTTAACTTACTTAAGCAACACTGCAGAAAGTAAAACACCAAAACGTTTCACTATTAATTTTTATTTTTTTCATCATAAATGTTTTAAATACAGTGTTTTGCCTGTGTTTTCACATGCATACATTCTGTTTTGCATGAGTCGTTGTCTCGGCAGAAGGGCTCCTGTAGCTTCTCTTTAAAATGTTCCTGCATCGCTTCGCAGTTCTGCGGAACGTTTGTTTGTGAGACTCGTAGTTAATTTACAAGTAGGTTGAAAGAGTTAGTTCCGTGCGGTCAGGACCACAGATGTGACTAAACTGCCCAAGGCCACCACCAGAGCTCCAAGCAGAAACTTCCAAGAAATTCCCTGAAAGAGTAGAAAACATAAAATCAAAATATGGAGGCACATACAATCCAGCTCTTCACTGGTTGGTAGTCCACACTCACACTGGGCTTCTTTTTCGGGTGAGGCGTCAGAAAGGGTGCAGTGTTTTTCCCAAGCAGATGAGCTGGTTCAGCATCCCAGTTCTGGGTTTCGTTATCTTCTGCCTGTCTTTTTACCAGCTTTGACAGTTCGGCGTGAATGGCCTATAAAAAAACAGGATGAAGATAAAACTCTTGTTTTTCTCCTGCTTTAAATTCTCGGAAATGTATGGAGTTCTGGAGATACTCGCACTGCCCAGCAGAGGGCGATATCTGACTGTCCGTAAGATGCACTTTGACAGGGTCATGACTGGATAACCATATACAACACCTGGCTCGCACTAGTATTTATAAAGTCAACACGTGCTTGTTTGTACCTCATGGCAGCTTCATGTGAAATGTAAACAGCGAATTCAAAAGTTTGTATAGTAATTCTCAGGAACAGTGTAACTAATAAACGTTTTGTTTGTAAATGGAGAGAGTGAGCTGTTTACTTTGCAAGCTCACGTTACGTTTTTAACACCTGCTTATTGTATCCTTGAAGAGTGTACAGTTGCATGACCATGATTTTATCAGTAGATAAAATAATAAATGAAGTTCAAGTAGCGTATTTGTGAATAAAGATCCCTTTATTAAACTTTAGACCGCATTCTCAGCCTACATTAACACCTGAAGGACTCACGGTCATCGTGTTTTGCTAAGAATATACTACATGGTTAATAGGTGTAGATTTAGCGTTTCATACACTTCTTGTGAGTATCATCGAAACCCATTAGATGATGAACAGATGATGAACATGAGAAATATACAGCAGGATGTGCGTGCCACGTTTTCCATGCCATTCATGCCACTATGATCCAATTTAAATGTTGAAGTGAGTCCTCTTTTGAAGCGATGTGTTCTGTCTGAGTGGCAGGGCAGGCAGAAAACAGGAGTGTCATTATAGCAACAGCAGATATTTTAGTTTTGTCTAGACACTGCTCTTCACCATGAGCACGCTGGATCAAAACAGGATGTGTGAGGAAAGCTGAGGCCACTCACAAAATCAGTCATACGGCAAAATCTGGCTTAAAACATATAAAACAGAATTCTTAAACCATAGAGTTTTACAGCCTCAGGGAGGAAATCTTGGTACCTAGTATTGTGCAACTTTGCAATAACAATGAAACAAAACAACATTTTGTTACTGTTTTTCAAAACAGAATAGCTTATAGCCTTCAGTTTTATGAATGATTGTCCTTGTGTATTCTTGTTAGTCATGTACACTCTCAGTGTATATAGTACAGTGCTGATTTACTGTATTAGAAGAAGATGTGGCCATGTATTGGCTCCAGACGGCTCTAATCTTGGTGGCTGCTCGAAGGATTTGGCAGACCAACTATTTACTAAGACATGACGGAACAGGTTTTGATTCTGTCAAATGTAGCACAGCACAAAGCTGTGTTATTCCCCAAAGCTATTACAATCGAAGCAAATGTTGTTTTCATGATCTACTTTGCATTGTAAATGAATCATATTGACTGTCTAAACTGATCCTGGAACAGTGCGTTAGTGTCTTCTGTGGAATTTCTCGGCACAGAATTTTGACTTCCTTGTGGTAACTTTGCTATAAACAAACCTAAGAAACGTGCCGGAAAACCACAGTTGACTTCTGCACAGCACTAAAATAGCTATTTGTTCTAAACCAAAATGTTAATGAGGACATTTATGAGGAAAAGTACAGGTATGAACTGTGGAAATTACTAACTTTAAAGTTTATAAATGGCCATGCTTCAGCTAGGCCAAATGGACACCCAAACCTGAAGTAAACCCTAAATCATCATGAAAAGCATTTTGCAAAGTGCACAAGCTATTGACTGTTAAAAACATTATTAATAGAATCATAAATCTCATTAATTGCATTAATTCAACACTTTAATCGTGACCCACAGTAACTTTGAGCTGGCATTGAATTTGACAATGGCACTTTAAAATAAATAACTGAGTTCCAGTTAGGCCAAGTGCTTTCACACTGATGAGACTCTGGCTGATTTGTAAAGAAGGGATTTTCTGCTGTCGGTTCATGTTAATTGTAGATGAGGTCAAGAGATACGGTTACGTGTCTCACCTTAGTGGACGGCTCAAGTTTCAAAGCCTTCTTCAGGGTCTCCATGGCCTCCTCGTACTCGCCCTTATCTGATAAAAGCTGTAAACCATTTAATCATTGTAAATGTCCAATATTTCCCAAAGACAACTGATATGAGACTTTATTTTAAGCACAACAATAAGAAATGTACAATCTAGATGTATACTTATAAATAGCAGTTTGCTTAATTAACAGCAATAGAACAGATCATATCAATGTGTTTGCCAGGAATCGAGTTACCATACTGGATCAAGATCACATAGTTCAGAAATAATCCAGATACAGAACTTCCAGTTTGTTCCTACCTTCCCTTTCCTGAATAATGCTTTGACATTCTGGGGATCCAGGAAGAGAACATCTTGACTAGTGTGCAGTGCTTCTTCAAACTGTTCAAGCTTCAGCTGTGCTGCTGCCAAATTGTTCAGACATTTTACCCGGTAGTCATTGACCTCCTGCTCTTCCTCTGCCACACAGTTTTGACCCTCTGTAAGAGCAGACAGAGTGATAAAGCCCATCACAGCCACTCTGTAGTAATTCATAACATCATGAAATCAAGCTTTGAGTTTTGTGGCTTGTAATCTATGTCTGTTTGCTTTGAAGCTATCTACAGTACATGCTAGTATAGCAAACACTGACAAAATTAACCTTTGGCGGATGCATTTGGAATGTATAGTCTCTCTTTTTTAGGTAAGTGGACCAAAAATATTGATGACTCATTGAGCACTACAGAGAGTTTTATCTAATCAGATGCTCTCTAGAAGGCCCCTCCCCCTAAAACCACATGTCACCAACCAGCCAGTTGCAAAACCTCATGGCTGTGAGGTAACTAGGGCCTATTTATTTTAAAAATCCTTCGATTTGTCTAGACCCTAACTTCCTGTTTCAGGAGTCAACAGAGAATAAAACTTGACTCAACTAGTGCTTGTCAAGTGATTTTATAGGGTTTGTAACTGTATTCCATTGTATAGCTTTGAGGTATACATTGTTTCGGCCAAATTCTAAGGCAACCATGCGTATATGAAATTGGGTTAGGCCAATAATCCCATAATGCACTGTGGTGAGCTTTATGATAAAATAAACCAAAGTTGGCGGACAGAGTATGATAAATGCACTCATTCAGTACTGAGTAGTACAGATGAAATAATTCAGTCTAGAGAAACATTTTACTCAAAATGTATGTGTGCACTGTATTGAAGTCTATATTAAGTTCTGTCTGCTGTCTGGATCTTTGTGTGCCGATTTAGAGCGTTCACTGAAATTCAATGGTGGTTAGGCAGCTCTCTATGTAGGCAGTGAGGTAGCTTGCTTGGTGTTGGTGAGCTTTAGAATTGAAAAAAAGGATTGCTGAATGAAGCATGTAACATTCTATATGTACATTTAATTGGTATCATTGGTTATCTCTGGATGTAGAGTGACTTGAGTGGAGCCAATTATATACTCATGTATCTGCTTGAAAATCTGATTTAGAAAACTACCACTTAGTGACTAATGGGAAATTTATACATGACTTTTGAACGTAGAACGGTAATCAGATGAAAATGAAGGACATGCTGTATGTGATGCTTCAGTGGTCAGTGGAGACTGTGGAGATGTAGCGTCACTTCTGCATTTGTGGTCATTATCAGGGGCTAATCCAAAGCGGCTCTTTGCACTTTACTGTCTCATTACTGTCAAATGCGCCTCTCGAGATGGGCCGGGCTTTCCAGTAATTACCGTGATTAAGGAGGTGGAAATAACATGCAGATTTATTATCTTTGATTAGCTTTGAGTTTAAAAAGAGTGTTCGTCTGGGTGGTCACAGCTTGTAGACATGACTGGACATTCCGATGACATGATTATTGATCAAACAGATGAGCTGAGCTGCTAATCAGGTTGAGTTCAGGTCTGTGAAGGGTTTCTGAGTTTACTTCAGTCAAATTAAATGTTTTAGAAGATATGACGGGCTCTTTAGAAAGACTGTAGCGTGCGAGGGTATTTATGCACTTTTAAATCAAACTTACACTACACTTACACTATACTACACTTACACTACACTTACACTACACTACACTGCACTACACTTACACTACACTACACTACACTACACTACACTACACTACACTTACACTTACACTTACACTTACACTTACACTTACACTTGCACTACACTACACTACACTACACTACACTACACTTACACTACACTACACTACACTACACTACACTACACTACACTTACACTACACTTACACTACACTACACTACGCTTACACTAGTTTGTGGTTTATCTGTTATGCATGCATAGGAACACATTCTCGTTTCAGCCCTGCACCTTCTTAATGCATTATTTTACACATGGGTTGGATTACCATACGTGCGTGTCATTAACACATCCAGGGCCATACAATAAGCCTGTGCCGCCATGCCGTATTCCTCCCTCTGGAAGTAGAAGTTTCCTCGCTCTCGTTTCTGGTTGGCGATGCGGATCCGGTCAGGAATGGGCAGAGAGAGGGGGTCCGGCTTGTCTCTGATGTCCAGGAGCTGCAGCTGATAGAGGAGAGGAGCCCATGCTGGTATGTCAGGCTCCCTGCCAATGAAACACAGATACAACAGTATAGCATTATAACTTCAAAAGATCTCCATCCACTGTAGGCCCTTCTATCCATCTCTCCATCCATCATCTGCTGCGTACATTTGGTATACAGTCTGAGTTTGCTGCCTTCTGTTATTCCCGACTGTATTTATCCTGTACTACAGTAAGTAAATGTTAAGTAAGTGTTGGGCAATTGTAAAAATGTTGGCAGTCTGTGAAAGTTTATACTCCCTATTTTTAAGTATATCCCTTTTTGAATAGGTCTCTGCTATTTTGGCGCTTGTGGTACTGTGGTTGTTATTGTTTGAGAGAGTGTGAGGGTTGAGCTGCTGATTTAAATACTGGCCGTCTGCTCTCTTGAGGGTGTGTGTGTGTGTGTGTGTGTGTGCACGCTGTCCAGATATCCAGACTTTGGCCAGATATGAACACTAGAACTAGTTTTCTTAGAAGACAACAGCATGTGGCTTGTCATAAGAGCAAACTGTGCTCGCGTAATGGTCTTCAGATGGGTAGAAAATCTTTTCTTGGGACAAAGGTGAAAAAGTGGATTGTTATCATGCAGATACATTTACATGTAATGTTGGATACGACATTTAAATTTGTATTCTTTAAATCTTGCCAGAATCCACTGTCTAGACTGTAATACTTCTACTCCAGTAAGGAACCTGTTTTATTGTGCTGTTATTTTAAAAAAGATTTTTAACCAAGTAAATCCAAATTTAGTCTTAAGATTTAAAATTTAAGTCTTCTTTTTAAACAACTAAACCTGGCATTCGGCATGGCATGTCATTAAAATAAATATTCTGGCTTCTTACCCATGACACCATGTTTTGACCATAATATAAACAACAACTGCATATCACCATTTGAAAGAGCAAGCATGCCTGTTTTTCTTGTAATTGACTACCTGATAGATCATTTCTGCACATCTCTTAGCACATCAATACGTCCGCCAATATTTATCATCCAAAGGCTCTTGCAAGCTCTGTTGAATGTTTTTGGAATGAATCAGCCTTAAAACTCATTAGCATTGCCATATGTGACGGGAAAATATGTAAGCCACACGATTTCAACTGTGTTACTGTAATGGGTGTTCTGAGACTGTGAGCTGACGGAGATGTTTAAGTAGTTGACTAGACAGTGCGATGAATTCCCACAAAAATTCCAAGAAGTCTACGGGACCTTTCCCACACAACCTTATCTGCCCTTATTACTGTCAGTACACGGTCACATGACCACACATAAATCAATACATTGTCAAATAAAAAGGTTGAAACCGAGTCGATTGCACTGTGCATTTATTAAGTGTGTTCTCGTGAGATAAAACAGTCCGATGTGAAGGAGTGAGTCGACCTGGTATATTGTCCCAGTATGATGTTCTTCAGTCCAAACATATGTGTTTGTACAGCTGCAGTTTTCCCAGCACAGTTTGAGGTATTCTGGTAAATCAAGAGTGTTAATATCAGCTGGTGAGCCAAAGTCTGACAGTCAATCCAAGACTTCTTAAAAGAGAGCAAACAGCTGTAGCTTTGTGCTGCATCACACATGTTAGTTTATTATCAGCTGGTCCCTAATACCACTGAATTATTATCAGCATTAGTGTGAATACTAACTAACTAACACTGCAGGGACAGCTGTGTGTGTGTGTACTTGTACATCTATCTTTGTGAGGACCAGTGCGACCAGTTAGATTATCAGAGTAAGGACATTTTGGCCAGTCCCCACTTTCTGACACCCCTTTAAAGGGGTGTTTGAGGATAAAGACTTGGTTTTAGGGTTATGGTTATAATTATGTTAAGGTTAGGTTTGGGGTAAGGGTTAGGGTTAGGTTTAAGGTAAGGGTTAGGTTTAAGGTAAGGGTTAGGTTTGGGGTAAGGGTTAGGTTTAGGGTAAGGGTTAGGTTTAGGGTAAGGGTTAGGTTTAAGGTAAGGGTTAGGTTTAGGGTAAGGGTTAGGTTTAGGGTAAGGGTTAGGCACTTAGCTGGGATGGTTAAGGGGCAAGAGATTCTATTGTGTACGTTTTCTCAAACTGTGCATACATACATTACTCGGACTTGACGCTCAGTCAGATTAGAACGATAAAACTTTTCTCACCCCACTTCCTTCCTCTTTGTGCGAAATTAGATCCAGTTACTGAACCTACATTGTCATTGGCGTGAGAAGCTGAGTGTAAAGTGATCGCTCTGCCCTGTGGCACCTCGTGCATATTTTAACGGTGTAGTGGAGTGACACATCTATGTGTCGCTCTTTCTGTACCTTAGATGGTAGAGAAATGCACATGCAGTGCCAGGGCTGTGGGTTCAAGTCTCATATACACAATGAAAAAATTTATACTTGTAATGCATTCTAAGTCACTTTGGATAAGTGTCTGCTGAATGTAATGTGTGTCTAACAGAGTTTGTAGATCTCTGGGGGCCAGGCAGGAGATGTCGGCTAGGGATGTCTTGGGATGTCTAAGCAGCTGGTGTGAGCTGCTAGGGTCATTCTGCTTATTCAGAGATTCAGCTGCGAAGCCAGTTTTCATATAACAGTTTTTTTAAATCTAAATTTCTCCTTTTCTGATACCGATGAAGTAAAAATATCGAGGTTGGAAGAAGTGTAAGCACACACTCGCATCCAAATACCAGAACAGAAGCCAATGTTACACTATATGGTCAAAAATATACGTGGACGTCTGGTTGTAATAAATAGGTTTGGCTTTTTCAGCTACACGTAATAATAAAAGGTTTTTGAAATCAGAAATACAGCCTTGCAATTTCCCCAGGCAAACATTTTGAGCAGAATTGGGTATACCAAAGACTGGAGTAAATCCTCCCAGACATATGTTCAACATGTAGCTGTTAGCTTTTAGAAGAACAAACTTCCTATTAATGCTGTTGGTTTTGAAATTAAATCGGCACATATGAGATATAAGGGCGTGACATTTGTTTATACTCATACATTTGGCCACAGTGTATATTAATATTTATGAAATCTCAGTTGTATTTTAGTTGCGATACATTGGATCAGATAAAGACACAATAAACTACAGCGTTCCTTATATATTGGCCAGCTGATGTTCCCCTTGATTTGTTATAGCACGTTTTTAATTCCTTTTTAATGCTCTTGTGTTTGATTTCAGTTTTTCCCACTGAACACAAAGTAAGTTCATCTGAGGTACAGTGTGTGGGAAATTGATCTGTTGGCTTAGCACAACACTCTAGGCTATAATTAGCATTCATTTCAACTCATTCATTTCTGTCCATACAGTAGCTACTACCAGGAAAAAAACTACTTATATTGAAACA
>JAZGTI010019564.1:0-11027 GCA_036877585.1 Botia kubotai | reverse complement strand
GTACTTTCACACATAGGAAATATTTAAAAGAAAACTCAGATAGGCAGCAGGGTGAATGAAACAGTGGAGAGGAAAGATGAAAGAGTGTGTTGAAAGAGCCAGGATTGTGTGTGTGTGTGTGTGTGTGTGTGTGAGACCTTTAGCCTTCAGTCTGCTGTTAGCACTGTCAACATTGTAAACAAACTCTATGCTGGAGATAGACTCAGAGGAAAAAAGGGTAAGAGAGACACAATCAGCAGGAGAAAGCTGAAAACCTGGGGGGAGAGACATCAGGCAAGAGGCAGAGGAGAAGTGCAAAGAAAGATTTGAGGAGAAGGAGGGGGTTTATGGGGGGAGGGAAGCAGGTGCAGGGCTGACTGTAATAGCATTGTGCTGGAAACAGTGGGACGTGTCATTGATGTATTTATCCAAAGCGACTTACGGTGCATTCAAGCTAAACATTTTATTTCTACATGCTTTCCCTGGGAATCAAACCCATGACCTTGGTGTTGCGAGCATCATACACTTCCAATTGGAACCCAACCAAACCCTGACTTTCAACTCTGTGTTTTACCTCAAATGCCTCTTTATCAGCATCGTTCCTTCCCTCTCCCGCTCCTCCACTTAATACTTTCTTTAAATTCAGTTTTCCTCCATCAGAACTGAGATTTATACGGTACAGTGGCTCTCGCTATCTTTCCCTGACACGCACCCACACTGACTGCGGCCACAATGGTAGGGCCTCATGTAAGTGGACCTCATGAGATCGCCAGCTGTGTTCCTTTCCCCTGTTTTCACGGGGCCGGTTTGACAAGACTCCTCTTATTATATTTCACCATGGAGACGTGAAACGTTGCGATAACGTTCTCCTTTAATCCTATCGAATTAACAGCATATCATTTGATTGAATTTTCAGCCTGACTCACGGGTGAAACTGTTTATATACGCAATGCAGATGTAACTATGCGCAGTCATTTAACGTTTATCACTGCGTCCACAATAAACCTCCTTTCCATGCTAATTTCCTTATATTCCCCCATTATTTTCTGGTTTTCCTGCTCTCACTAACCTGACATCGGGAAAAGAAAACTATATCATTTTAACTGTACAGGGATTGACAGGAAAACAGGCCCGGGTGTGCAGTCAAACATCAGTAGCCTCAGGGATTGGAGACACTTTCCTCACTCTGTCTCTGTTTCTCTCTCTCTCTGACTCCACTGCCAAACTGAAGCTCATTAGGGGAAAAGAGATTCCTGGCTAAATAGAATGGGACTGCTGCCAAACTGAGTGAAAAATGAGGGTGAGAGAAGGAGAGAGGGGAAAAGTATGTTGAAGTGAGGAATAATATTTCTTTTAGCTATGTTTGAATATAAACCACTTTAAGAGGTCCTGGAGATACTTGGGCTTTTCACACTTGAAATAATTAACCTAGGATCATTTTTAATCCTGGCTTTCATGCTTCACACTTTGTATTTTGTACGGTACATTTGTATATCTTTACTGTTCCTTATGTGCATATTTGCAAGATTAATAAAATTTATGGGACAAATACAGAATGCAGCAAGCATGCACATACCTGCTTCTCCATCAGCGGATAGGTATGACTCCAGTTAAAGGGTTTGGAGTCACTATTTAACTTTGAAAACTAAACACACCCTGCACGTTTCTGTGATGTACAAAGCTCATAAATATGTAAAGAGGCAAACATTGTTTGGTTTATGATTGGCTGTTCGTTGCTAAACAATAAACAGTAACATTCCAAAATTACATTGTTCCTTTGGCACTGCAGTTCAGCAGAGCCAATGTTAAATATAGCGCTAACCTTCTTTCAAAATTACATTGGTGAAATGTTGCTTAGAAAGTTTATTATTATTAATATTATTCAATGTGGGACGATGACATTTTGTTTTAGCTCACTGTTAAGCTCTTTAAATCATGACCTAACTGAGCTACATCAAAATGTCATCATCCCACACTAAATATTATTAATTTATATAAAGGGCAAAATATGTTTTGCATTAGTTCAGATTAAGTCTTAATTTTTCCCCTTGTTGTAAAGGTCAATTATAATGGTTTGTGGGAGTGAGATTGGCAGTTAGTCAGTTTGTTATTCGTTAGCAGTCTCCTGTTACACGTTTCCACAATTCGAAGCTTTATCTTTTTTACTGGTTCTCATGTTTACTTAGACAGCTTTGTATGGAGCTTGTGCGCATTCCACCCTGCTGATTTTTCAGTAGCCCCTCCAAAAATCAAACGCCCTTTTGTCCAGCTAATAAAGCACCTGAGTGTGAGAAATGTGGAACTTACGGAGGGAGAAAGAGAGGGAAAGAGGAGACAAAAGGAGAAGTGTTAATAAGAACTGTAGTCAGGAGACTTGTATTAAGACTAACATGGGCACCAGAGGGCTGGGGGGCAGGAAATGTGTTTGCATGTGGCCTGGTTGAAAACAGACCTTTATTTGAACTTGAGTTAAAGTTGATAATAATCAGAACACAAGAAAAGAGGGAAAACGTGAGAAAAATGAATGCAGACAGCAACTAGTAGAAACCCAACAGAAAGAAATATATTCTAGAGATCTAACAAATTAATAATAATGTCACATGTTTCTGCTGAACAAGAAACTTTTGCTTAAGTCTTCTATGAGCTTAAGTCTTCTCTAAGTCTGTATGAGAACAAGTGGGAGATTGTACATCTCCCACATGTATGAGAACAAGACCCTAGTAATCTCAAATGTGTCTCTACTGGAATTTCATAAGAAATCTCAACAATGTCTCAAAGTCGCCTGATAAGCCACCTGAAGGTTACTGTATGTTAACAACTATATAATTACTTTCTATTTTATTTTTCCAATAGGATTTTAGGAGAAACATCAGAGATAATCTCCTTTAAAACTAATAGAGATAGCGAGCAGCTGTTTCTGTAGCTGACGAATGAGTAGTGTTATAGGTTCATATTTATTTAAGTTCCTCAGAAACATACAGTACGTCCTGCAGAAACAAAGCTCTGTTGATGTGCTCTCATTTCAGCCAGGATAACCCATTTTCCGTTTGGTTATCTACACCCAAAACACACAACTGTGTCTGCTCAGTTTTTCTAAATACAACTTATAATCATCCTTTACAGCAAACTATGCTACACAGAGGGGAGGGAGAGAGAGAGAGAGAGAGAGAGAGAAATAGGGTGGATGAATATAGTGGCTCTGGAGAGAGAGGGCAGTGCATACCGTCCTAACCCTTTTAGCGAGATTAATTCGAGCCATAATGTCTCTCTTACACTGTCCTTCTATTTATCTTCTGACTCAGCTTTCTCTCCCTTTTTCCTCGTCCTTCTATCTCAATAATGAGTTTAAGTGGTACAGCAGAGGTGCCTGTGTGCCGCCCGACCGTCCCCTGCATTGTGTGCTCAGCAGATGCAGTATAAGAACACACAAACAGTGTGAGGGCTCCCCTAAAGTAACTGTCAGCGCTAATACACCCCCCACATCCCCTTCATCCACTCCCACCCCACTGCTGTCACTCACTTAGTTGTTTTATTGCTCCCTGTCTCCATTTTTGAGTTTTTATTCCATCGCTCTCTGTCACTCTCTCCCTCTTTGAGTTCATTACTGACTGTAGCACCATTAACTGTCATTTACTGAGGCTGATTGCTCTGCCAAACAATGCACATATCTGCCTGCTGTTATAGATGCTCAGTTTTTGATGAAGTAAATGGGGGAAATTTAGACAAGCACTATATTTCAGCATTTAGACTCTCCTTCCATTTAGACATTTTGCCATCCATATCTTTTTATATTTCGCTCCATTTTCAACATCCATCTTTTGGTTTTTTTAGACCATCTCTTCGCTCTCCATTTAGCCGCCCAACCCCCAGCGTACCTCATCTTCCTCCCCAAAATTCATTTTCACATTCAGCTGGAGTTAGGAATGAGGGAATAGTAATTGCTTCGCCTGGGGGCTGGTGAGGTGAGCTGGAGAGAGTTGTCCCTCCACATTAAATATTAACTCAGTTTTTCATCTCTGCCTGTTTGCTGACATCCCGTAATAAAAATCCCATCTCTTCATTTTTGTTAATGTCATGTGAGTTTTTTCTGGTCCCTTAGAGGCAATTTCAGATTGAGTTTTCTGAAACGGGTCATTTAAAACTTTTGAGACTGGCCCTAAGATTGTCCTCAGTCCATCTTGTGGGCCACTTAATGAACAAAGATCAAATTTAGTGATATATGTCATATATATTGATACAATTTGTTTCGATCTGCCAAACAGATATGCTTCTACATTTAGTCTTGTAATGCAAACTCATGTATCAAAGACAGAGAAGCAAAAACTGCATTTTCCTCTTTGAGGAAGTCAAAAGTAGCTTAAAAATAATTTTAAAAAGAATAAAACATCAATTGCATTAGCTGCAGAGGAAATATTTTGTCTGAATTATTTATTCAAGATTTGCTGCCCTCTTAGACAAAATGCAGCGGCTAACTAGCTAGACTATAAATTATAGATGCAGCACAGTTACATCAGATATCTTTTAATATGTCTAAAACATTTTAATATAGGTGTATGGACCGCATACTTAATAAACACATCTTTTATTAATTCATCTTATAGATCATCGTAATGTAATGCTTGAATTCCCTGTGTAAACACAGTCGCCAGCTTCTCTTTCTATATCTCTCATGCTGTGTGTGATAGTTCCTCAGCCCCTCAGATACAATTTTTTTAACTCATGACCCTGTTGTCAGGACAACAGTAGTAGCAAAGTAGAATGCTAGCAGTACAAAGAACCCTCGAGTGAACTAACCTTGTAAACCACTTTACAGAGTTCACAGTCTGAGCCTATTTACCTATTTAAACAAAAACCTGTGCTTTTATTGTAGTACAGCATTAAGAAATAGAGAGCATTAAAAATAGCTACACTGATTGAATTAAACCAAGAAGGTCAGAGTAATAGAAAATCTATTGTAGAATATCAAACAGAATTACAGAGCGTTAGAAATAGCTACACTGATTAAATTAAACCAAAAAAGGCAAGAGAGAGAAATAAGAGAGTGAGAGACATTTGTTTACCACTGAAGTGCAGAAAAGGTTACTTTTATTGTATAAATAAATACTTTTGAATGGCTGAATGTTAAACAACCAATAGCATGCCTAAATTATAAAAGCATGACTATAAATATACACTGGAGTGTCATTTGTCACAGGTCTATGGTCCCGAAATGAAAACAGTGGCAGAGAGAGAGATTCATGAGATGAAGGAATGTACCACGTAGCAGAAACCGAAAGATAAATCCACATGCTTTTTTGATGTGCTGTTTTAGCAGAAGACTTATTGACCGCATAAGCGCACACACGCAACCTGTGCATTCATTCTGGAGTCTGTAAATCCAAACACGTCACAAACTTCAGGCTTATGTCAGTAAAATTATAAGCGTGATGTAACCCGAGGCAGCCGTAATCCAGATGTGACTCCCTTTTCACTGTATAGAAATAAGAATGGGTTTGACTCAAGCCAAGATGTTACAAGAATTATCAGTTGTGTAAATATTCTTTAAACAAGAGACATTGAGTTGTGAAGCAAAATGATGTGAGATAATTCCTAAACCTTACTAAAGTTTGTTGGATTCATGTTTAAAAAATATACATAATACATAAACTTAGTTCAAGATATATACAAAATAACATGTTTTATATCTCATCCTGTACTGTACAATGGCTGTGTGTTCGTGCGTTTATGTCTCTCACTGGCCCACACACAAAGCCAGAGTTCAAAAGTTTACAGATATAGAAAAAAATCCTCCATCAAAGAAAGGCCGACAAGGGTCATATTCACCAAGTTTGAATTTGTCTCAGTTTGTAGGAACATCATGTGACTGTATGTAGGTGAAACATCTGTCTTTATTGTTGTTATTCATGTGTTGCTAAGTTAATTGAACCTATTTATGGACAACACAAAGTTTGGATTTCCCGTTTTCCCTTCTCTTTTCCATTTGCGTCATTGGCAGTGTCTACTGTAGTTACTTTTGTGTCACATTGTTTCTCCCCAGTTTCACTTCTGATTCCCTCCAAATATGTCTGTCTCTTTTTTCTGCTCACCCCTGATCTGGTCTCTTTGCCTTGTGACTGTGTGGGTGTGTGTCAGTGTGTAAATGTGCGTGTGTGAGTGCCAGCAGCTGCCGTCGGTGCTTCTGCACCTGTTTGTGCCTCATCACAGCACTGATGAGTGATGTCATGCCTTACATGGACCCATCATGCCCCTCTTTACCCCCCACGCCCATTAAACACACACACACTTACGACAGACCAGATCAACTGTTCGGCCATTTTGTATTTGGCAGCTTATTTGAATATGTCAGGAAGTGAAGTTCTATATTTGTGGTTGCTGATTTCTTGGTGTTATGTCACTAGTTTTACCATTTACATTAACATGAGTCTGGATTCTCCTTCCCTTTTTATTTTCAGGAAACTATTTAAAATGTCAAATTCAAGAAAGATTGTGACTTTTTGTGTAGACCCTGTGACACTTGTGTAGATAGTTCCATAAATTGTGTTTTTGTGTAGATGGTTCCATAAAGTGTGTTTTTTTGTGTAGATGGTTTCATAGATTGTGTTTTTTTGTGTAGATGGTTTCATAGATTGTGTTTTTTTGTGTAGATGGTTTCATAGATTGTGTTGTTGTGTAGACGGCTCCATTGCAGTCTGGCCTTGTGTTGAGACGTATGGCTTTAGTTGTAAATGTCATTCAGCTCTAACTGTTGACAGTGAGGCAGTTTCGGTGCTGTTTCCTCCCACTCACTGCTATTAGCCCCCATGGCAGTCCTGTTACCCTGTTGCCATAGCAATAATATTCAGCACAACATCATCACCGAAAAATAAAGACTTCCATAAAATCAGCAAGGTTATCTTTTTTTGCTTACATAAGTGTGGGTGGATGTTTTTAAATGAATATTCATAATGTTAGAGTCTCTGTTCTATTTCAATTTAATGTATGCGTATGCTTGGGTTTTTGTATAAATAGTATCCAACTTTTTTAAAACTCAAAATACCTGATTGAAATTCTGTACGAATGAAAGTATGTCTGATTTTCATGCCTGCGATTAAAAATGCAGTTTTAAGTAGACAACAGCTTGTTAGGAAGAAAGTGTTGCCCCATCATTACATCATTAATGCCCTCAGGGGCTTTGTTCATTTTGGACCACTGCTACTTGGGTCAGCAGTGGGTTCAGTAGTTCAGCAGATTCGGTATTCATAAAGAAAAGCAGCGAGATTTAATGAAGATGCGCAGCTGTGCTGACCCACCGTCACATACAGTTAGAGAGACAAGCTCATCTGCTCAGTTGTCTCTGGATCGCCTTCAGAAGTGGAGATAATAAATGTGATCAGAGGAAAAGGAATAGTGTGAAAGGTCATGTTTTATTTTGAAAATGAAGTAAACAGAGATTTGAGAGAGCGAGTGAATATGAAAGCGAGTGAAATGAATATGACTTTACCAGAGTATAGAAACTTTTGTTGCACTGGTTAAGACACAATCTATATTTTACACCACAGTCTGTGAGCAGACACGTGTGCATGTTTATGACTCAGTATTTTAACTAACATTAAGACCAGCCACAGGGCTTCTTGAAAGCCAGTTTAATCCTGTTTAAAGCACACTTACACTGAATGTATTTACTTCTCACACATAATTCAATTCTCTGTAATATGTTATAAACTCTCTGTGGAACATCAGACCACACTCCATTTAACTATGTAATTTCTGACTATATCATAATATAACTTTGCGTAATTTTTACGTTAAAATACTCCGTGTGTCAGATACTGCTGTAAGTGAACAAAGTGGTGGTTTTACAATTAATATCCTCTCTTCAACACTCTTTATATGCTCAGAGGACTCAGCTGCTTCTGTCTGAGCCCTCATAGGACAGGCAGCTCATGTACCCATGGCCAAGTGTTAATGGAAAATTGAGTTTACAGTGAAGCTGTTGGCCATGAGGGAGAGTTCATCTCTCTCACCTGTCAGACCTTGTGTGTATGTGAGTTTACAGGATGTCCTCTCAGTGGAAAGATACTGTATACACACCATTCATCTGTATAATACATCAAGCCCTCTACGTGTGCTGGTGATGACACCAGCCAGAAAATTAATGAAAGTACGGGGGAGAGAGAGAGCAAATGAGAAGGGAGGATGTATTTTTACAGATGGTTCTTAAAGACACAGTGCACCCCAAACTGCTCATGAACAAAAGATATAAGATATATATTTAGATATAAGATAAGGAAAAGTGGTAAGGAGAAGAACCAAAAAGGAAAGAAGGAAGTGGACMGATATTGCGAGCTGAAGTAAAAAGGCAGCTGGCTGTTTCTACAACTGTCATTTGCTCCTCCAGCATGTGTGTGAGGGATAGTTTTCAGCTAGCACTTGGGACACAGCTTCAATGTAACTGTATGACGGCAGGCTTTGACTGTGGCAGCTATCCATCTCTCTGACATTTACTGGCCCGGTACTGTCTTTCTTTCCACCATCCATCCAGCCAGTACTGAAATGATCATGTGAGAACTGCCTCACAATGTTTTGGGTTGTCAGAATGCAGTATGGTAGCGGTTCATTAATACTGAATGTAAGTGTGTGTGTGTGTGTGTGTGTGTGTGTACAAACTCTTCTCAGTGTGAGTGTCTGTCGATGTGTCTGCTGCTCACAGTCAGAACGTCTCCTGTCCATCTGCTTCCTTTTTCACCCATCACTCACACTCCCTTTCTTTAAATCCGATTATCTTCCTATGACAACCACTTGTGATCACTCGCACCCGCCCACACATGCCCTTGACCGTGCCCCACCCAGCCCCTGCTGAGGTGGAGATTGAACAGAGGAGCCACTAATTGCCCCTTAATTGCCCCTCTGTCTGCCCAGCTGCTCCCCTAGGCAGAAAAGAAGTGGAAAAGTAGTATTGATCAGACTAGAATACTGTGCAAAATGGTAGAAAGTTGAAATTTGAATGGGAGCTTTAAGCAGATGCATTAAATGTTTACTCTGGTGCATAAACCGACAAATAACCAATTCTAAACTCTGCAGGGCTGTAGCTATGGGGTTAAAGGTCAAAACAATTCTAGGTGCCCATGGCTACAGGGGGGGTCCCTTGATAAATTAAGTAATATTGATGTAAGGGGACAAGAGCAATGCACAACCACAGAGACCAGAATTCCTGCAGTAGCTGATGTGTGTCATTTGATATTCTGTTTCTCATTAAAACAGGTCACAATTCTAATTTACAGCTTTGACCCATAACACGTTTTTTGTCATCTGTTTTCTCTGCCATAGGGTGATTTTTATGTCATGGGTTGTCTGTCCACTCTTTGATGACAGTTCTTAAAGGTGCAGAGTGTAATTTCTTTGCCACTAGCAGCCTTAACGGTATTGTGAAAAAATCATTGTTTCCAGACAGGTTTATTTGTTCCATTATTGATTGGTTTCCTCTCTAAACATGCACTATTGATTGAGCCATTTACGTGTCAGACTGCTTAAACATGTAAACTATGCACAAGAGACGAGGAGATATGCTCTCTTCATGTCTACACATAATGACCTTTGAACCCACCATTACACACAGAGGTTTCTGAAGCATTCTCTGTCAATCACCAGAGGAATGTTACACCTACACACTGCCTTGCACACACGTTTACTTATCTAAATGGGGACATTCCATAGACTTCTGTTTTAATACACAGCTAGTTATAAACAATGTAAACTAACCCTAACCCTAATTGAAAACCTTCCTCATTTTTACAATAAAAAAAGCTTTATTTATTATATTTTTAGAAAGTGTTTACATATAAGGAAACCAAAAGTAGGTTTTGCTGACGTTCGGGTGCAAACTTGTCCCTAATATACGGTTTATTGTCAAACACACACTACTTTTCAATAAGAAAAAACACAACTCAATTGGCCTTTTAGTGGATATACACGCAGATAATGTACATAACACATTCTGGTGTGTTTTGTCCACAGCAGCTCATTATTGGCCCATTTCTAATCGCGCATATGATCTTGAGTCTGGCCGTTAATGTTGTGCTAGACAGCGTCTTCGGAGGGCTGTCGCCACTCTTGTTTGTTGTTCCACCTCCACAGGGATGTGAATCCACACTGCCAGAGATCACTGTGTGTGTAAGTGGGTGTGTGGAGAGAAAATTAAAAACCTGTGTGCAGAAATGACCTGAAACTTCATTAGGCTGATTGGAGAACTGTGATGTGCTTCTGTACAATCATAGCACTTTACTAGATGTGGATGAAGATGAGTGAGGAGTTGTTGTACTGTAACAGACACTTTGGATCTGACTGGTTTCTTTGTTCAGCTTCTCTTTGTTTTACTTCTGGTCTCAGTCCAATAAAGCAAAAATTGCTCTCTCCTGAACTTGGCAGGTTTAAACGCATCTCAGGCAGTCTGGAACACATTGCTACAGCATTCACAAGCCGTTTGTTTGGGTTCTGTGCTTTAGTGGGAGTCATAAGAATCGAGTGGAGTGTGTTTATGTTTATTAAACGTGTGTGTTCTCTGTCAGATGAAGGAAACTGAGGAAGAGGGCGGATCTTACGAGAGATTATTGTCTATTTTGATGCCACACTAATCCTGTGATCTTTGTAAAGCAGGATGTCTCATGGGTACCACAGTCACAAAGCAAGAACTCATATTACATACCGCACACAAAAAGGATGTGAATTTTTATTCTTTTAATCTGGGTTTCCTTTCTGGGTTAGTTCTTGTTCAGAACTATATTTTTTAGCATTTAAAAAACTGGGATATAACAATTCATTGACTCATTCATAATTTTTGGTTCTGGTAAAATACAGTTTTTTTGGTTTCTTTGTCTAAATTAAATGTACAGTAAACATAATGATAGGCGATACATCTTTCTATAACTCACTTAAATTCACTCACTAAAATACAGACACAGTACGCTCACAGTACACATTATGCTCACAGTACTTCATCTGTAAATATTATCCATAGCTTCTCCCTGTACATAACTTATAATTTATACCTATATCCTGCACTTGCTGCTTAT
>JAZGTI010019563.1:0-11028 GCA_036877585.1 Botia kubotai | reverse complement strand
CGCACATGTGCGCACTTTTAGGAACTGACTGGATACCCATCTAGAGTTTAGAGAGGGCAGAGTGTGCTCAGCAAAGTCAAACTCCCAAACAGGAGCAGAGCAGAGCAAAGCAGAGGATCACGCCTTACAACATTACACCTCTGCGGACATCTGCGGTTCAGTAAAGCCTCTACATTCTCCAGCTATAACGCGTACCTGTGAGAAGAGCTTGCGGTGGATGTAAGAGCGCGCTCAGAGGCAGTAGCGATGTGTAGAGGAACCGTGAAAGAGTTGCACGGATGTCAGCGCGACTTCATACTTCTCATCGTGCTGCTAGTCAACAGCGGTAGGCAAAGAAACTTACTCATTTACGTTTTGTTTATACCTAATCTACTCAACAAAACACTTGGTCAGGAAATTGTGTCACAGCTTTGTAGTGCAGGGCAATAATGATACGTTAGAAATAATAATTTGAGGTTACACATTACGGTTTCAGTACTGTGTATTAAAGTACAGCGGCGTCTTACAGTACGTTGCGCATAATACGCATGAGAATATATTTTTTTACAAAAGTAGTAATTCCAACAAGTTGCTTTGTCATATGTTGTTTAAGCTATTAGTAGTACTCCTGTTTGTTGTTTATCTATTGGCTCAGCATCTTGCCACAGGGCTATCTAAACACAAGCGTTTTTGTGCCATTGGAATGACAATAGAGACGTTAAAGTGCTCTGATTGAGTGAGTGACAATCTTGAGCTCTCAGCTGGAGACTCTTTGTATGGGCTGAGCTGCTTCATTTGCCTTAGAATAGCCTTTGACATCAGATAGCATGCAATTATACCGAGCAAAGGGCTTAGTTTAAAGGGTATATTAACTTCCATGAACTTTTGTATTATTTCCCCCACAAAAACAAGGATGAAACATTTGGGTAAAAATACCAACCAGGAAAGAACGTGGGTACAGGCCTATAGGTTTGGGGAACGCTTTACTATATTGTGGCGCTGTTACACATGTAATATGGGACTATAATTAGATTTTGTAGTAATAATTGCAATACGTAAGTTCTACAAAATAGCAACACATACAGCATAATTTCTGCAAAATTATTCGCGTGAATGTGCAGCACCGTAATAAAATAGGAATGGCTAAATTTTGTTAGGTTCCATTATAAGTTGTTTTATCTACTATTGATGGGTGTACAAAGAGATAGCACAAACGTTTTAGTGTAATCTGAGGCATTAGTTATTGAATATATTCTATCAGTTGGTTATTATTACATACTGTATCTATTATGAATCTATTATTTCATATATATATATTTAACCTGTTCCCAGGAATAGTCCAGGTATGTTTTTATATGTGAAATGTTTCAAATTAGTGCTTGTCACTATATTGCCAGAGTGAATATCATGCAGATTTCACCCATTCTGATCTGCAATCTGTCTTCAATCTAATAGATAAATAACTTAATTAGATAAAGAGCTCTTAACCTAGATTTGTATTAGTATAAGATCAATTATATCTTACATTACAGTGTATCAGCATGTTCAGCATGTATAATGAACTTTACTGACAATGCAAAAGCTCATCACCCATCATTAAATCTTTGTTACTCCAGCATTAATATAAATTGTCTCTAGTCTATGAAAGATTTGTGCATTGAGTTGTCAGAGTAATTTAACATTTGGTTCTTATTTATTACTTAAACCAACAAGCAGAGATCACAGAATTGGACTGCTGGTCCTGTGATGTAGATAGATTTCTTTTTTCGACTTGGACTCCATTTTATGTGTTGGCATAAATATAGTTTGACTCTTTGGCTGATGGACAGCTTTTGGCTTTTTTTTTTTAATATGTGGTGTACTGCACCTTGTCGGTATAAATGGAACAGTATTTTCCCATCTGTTAAAGAAAGTATCCCTTGAGATTTTGTCACAAAAAATAAACATTTTCAGATGGAGTTTTATAGAGACTGCACTACATATATCTAGCTATGTCACATTTTTGAAAGCAATGTGGGCAAAATGGAAACAGACGGCTTCCGTGATCCAGTCTTTGGTTTTAATAATAGTCGGTGGATTATAAATCACTGGGGTGGAACTCTATCAGTACACTGTTCTGCCAGACGGAATGTTGACACAAAGGGCATTTTACCTCCAAGAAAAGTCAATGAGAGAAGATTTGACTCAGAGCCATATACTGAAAGTCTTAGGTTTAATCTGGTCTTCAAGTGTACAGTACAGTTACTCAAGCATCAAGGTTCCCATCTTAAAAACATTTCATAGATGTTAAAGGAATGTCCGTTTAACCACATGCTCTGAGTTTGTAAAACCCATGAAGCTTTTGCGAGCCAGGCTTTTCTTGTTGCTGTCTGTGTTTAATGATAGATCTCTTTGTATATTATACCAAGCGTTGTAAAATTTGCTCTGCTCCTTCTCCGTAGTTATAAATCTTCTTATCTGAGGTGTCAAACGTAAAAAACGTACTGTGCTTTTCATCTTTTAGTAACTAAATGCTGAATTTTGGCTGGATTAAAAACTTGGCTTGTCTTGTTTAATAAGCAGAATGTGGGGAGAACTATGTAATCTATCAGGAGTTTTTAACACTTTGATTAATTGCTGTCTATGACCCAATCTTTTGTGTACGTTTTCTGTCAAAGCTGGGTGTTTAGGTCTTGGATGTAAGCTCAGTCAGTGATCTGTGTATTTTCACTTGTCTTCTGTGATAGTGTGCTATAAACTCCTTATCCGTGTCACTCTGTTTGGGTTTGTGTTGTAGCAACTGGCAGAGTTTATAGCAATTTAGTTTCATTATCAAGCTGCAGGGACATCAGTGTGATGTACAATATCATTAGATATTATCATAGACTTTTTGGCATACTGCTGTAATTTACTGTAGCCTACAGCCATAGAAGTTTTGTGCAACGTACTTTTTAATTTTAAAGCATTAAAATTGTTGCGATAATCTCTGATAATATGATTATCAGACAAATGTTAATTTATATAAAAAATATAAATAATAAATACTTTTTATAATTGATTAATATTTTAAAAAAAAATTAATTACATAATAATACTAATAATTAATGATAATATTACTATATTTATAATATAACTATATTATACTATACTGTTCTTTCTTCCTGCAACTTCAATAAAANAAAAAAAAATTAATTACATAATAATACTAATAATTAATGATAATATTACTATATTGATAATATAACTATATTATACTATACTGTTCTTTCTTCCTGCAACTTCAATAAAAAATGACTGTAAACTTAAAAAAATAAAAATAGTTTTGAATCTGTGCATGTTATTTCTTTCAGAACTATCTGTTATTTATTTAGTAATCTTAATCTTGATAATTGGTGGCAGCACACTGCCTGGTGGATAAATTTAGATAAATCCTACCCACCTTTTTTTGATCTTTCTGCTTCCAGTCTGAAAAATGCTGATGTAATATTCATCACAGGCCAAAAGGTCTGCAAAGAATATAATAGGAAATGAGCTGCCACGATTATCAGAGAGATCAGACGTCTGCCAGCGCTTATCAAATAATTACTTTCCCTTGACTGCCTGGTGTAATGTGCCAGGATATGCTACGTTTCACTTTTTAGAAGGCATGATGAAACATGGCTTTTTAATTTTAGCTGTAAATGTGTAGGAAAGTGAAGCTCTAAAGCCTGTTTACGTTTTATTAAAAACTCAAGTAACCCTCGATGCATAAAGACGGGCAAATTTCTCGCCGCCCACAGTTGGGCCTTTGTGCCCGCCATGCTCCCTGCGAGCTCATAAATACCTCAACTTTACTGCCTTTTTCACTCAGAGATTGATATTTGCTTTAAAAATGAAAATATATGTGCAAAGCATCAGTCATCTGGGATATTTCTCTCTTTTCCTCTGCACAGCGCCGGTCTTGACAGCTTCAGGTTTCTATCTCTGAGGAGAGCTTTGTACATTCATAATTCCCTCTCGCTGTCAGTCTTGGAACATTTTTTTTGCCAAAATAATGTGCCCCAGTAGTACAGGTCTGGCTCTGAAATTGCAGTAGTACATTGAGTGATGGAAGTGGGTGTTACCGGGCTTGTGTTGTGAAAACATCTTTTAGCTGATTAATCCATTTATAAAGGGATTCCATGGCAGTGGCTTTCCTATTGGGTATCACTGCAATCAAGTATGTGATTCATGTTTTATACGAGATCCGTGTTTTTTAGGCTGCATGGTACCTGTCTTTCTCTGATTTGAATACTTAGGTCCGTTGGCAGTTTTTTACATAGTGTGATTGACAGTTCAGCCTGACAGGAGTTTTCATGTTTACCCGTGCTGTTCTAATAAAAGGAGAAAAGCATAGAGGAATTCAATTTTGCCACTTTGGGCCTTCCAAATTTTCCCACTCTTCCCTCACCTTCACATCAGAACATGGAATATTTCTTTAAATTACGGTTGCATTATATGTTTCGAGAAACAACAGCAGCAAACTAGTCTTAACTGTCAAACTTCTTATTATTGAGCAAATGAACTCTACTTAAACTCAAAAACCTTATACTGTATAAAGCTAAATGGTAAAGCTGTCTACTGGTTATAGATAGCCATCTACTGGTTCAGCTGGGTGTCTGCATACCTCATTGATCTGTATAATCTTACAGCCTTCCATTCCTATTTTAAAATGTAGGCACTGCAAAGTTCTGTATGGGGATAATTAATTAAGTACAATTTTGAACCATTTTTATATGTATATATTTTTAAAAGCACTGTTGTTTGGTGTGTCTTACATGTCTAAAAATGACATTACACAAACCCATTGTCTTACCTGCACAGACCTTTTATTTCTGACTTTGCTGAGATTGTGGCCCTAGTAAGAGAAAAATGTCACGATAACTACACCTCACTGAGGGTGTTAAAACTGCACAATCTAGATAGCAGGAAATTAAATTTTTCAGGCACCTAATGATTACGTGTAGACACAGCACAATGTCACGATAACACTTTTCTTATTGCAATGAGTAGTTAGCCAAGGCCATGTCTGTGGAAGTCAAACACATGGCTAAATGTTTTCGGTTTTCTTCCTCTCGTCAAACAAATTTTAAACTAATTATCATTTTTATGTTATAATTCTTCTAAGTATGTTTTCCTGACTTTTTCTTTATTCGTTTGTAATTACTGTAAGCGCTAGTAAAACATAATTTCATTTTGTGCTTTGTTGCTAATAAATACTTTGATAATTAGCTTGGTTTAAGTGGTTTAGGTTTGTGGTTTAACAAGCTAACTTTACAGTACTATTGGATTTTAAATACAATGTCAGAAACATGTTTTTTTTATTGTAAAAAAAGTGCAATAGTTTGTGTGGTAGTTTGTTTTTAAGAAAGCCTTTACGAACTTGGTGGTTCAGTAATTAATGTGTTTGATAGAGTTGGGGGGTTAGGATGGATTGAGGCTTCTTGAACAAGCTGCGGATGAATAAAGTACTTTCAAACAACTGTTTGTTTGTTTAGGCTCAACTTTTTTGTATAGCCAGCAGCTCAGAATCAAACACAAGCCACTGTTTGGTCTGTTACTTCATTTGAGGACAAAACACAAAGGCACATTATATGTTGATAATATTTGTTAAATCACTCATAAAAGTTCAAGACAGATAATATAATAACCAACTACAAAGCATGTAATTAAGTATTTTTTTGTTCTGTCAATTATATTAATTTTGTTTCATAAATATAATTGTTATATAATATGGAAACTAAAAACAAGATCACGTTTATCCTAAGGTGGGTTTTTTGACACATTGCACCCTTGGCTTTTTTAATAATTTATGCGATCATTTGCTCTCTTACGTTGTGGCACAGCATAAAATAACCCTACCAAACCAACCAATGGAATCCTAAAATTAAAAGCTTCATTTCCCTAATGCTTTGTGATTGGTGATCAAGCGGGCCACAGAGGCCTATGGGACCACTGCCCAGCTATGTGCAAACAAAGGAAGCTTGTGCTATCATGAACCTTAACAGATTTTTCAGACTGACCTCATAACCCTGAGAATCATTATGAACCAGTGAACCAGTTTACCAATAAGATCAGCAAACATGATAAATCTGCAGAAAAATGGCTGAAATTATACAGGGTGGGTGAAAAGTAACTAGGCATTAAAAATTGGTTATAGAACTTGTAGTATCACTGGAGTCATGATGAAAACAGTGTCTAAAGAGACGTCAGTAAATAGGATTTCATATTTCCTGCGTCAATAGTACAGGCATTGGCCGTGAGAGGTTCTCAGCAATATCCCAAATAACTTCCTTCAGAAGACTGTGCATTCCATCCCCGGCCATTTGAGGAAACTGGTTGGTGCCACTGGTGCTTATATTGAAATATAAAGATTTGCTTTCATTTTCCTATGTAATAAAGTACATGTACAATTTATTTCAATAAATTTGTATTCGAAATATGGACTTTATTACCAATTTTTAATGCCTAGTTACTTTTCACCCGTTTGTATTTGCTATTACCTCCAGCCATCCCTTAAGCCATTTTCTCAACAACAGGAACCAATGGCCATAGTGTTTCAGAAACTGCAGTACCCTGTAGCTCACATACTTTCATGTTCACGAAACACAGTACTGCTCATGTGGCATGTTGTGTGTTTGCCTGTGGCAGGGAGGAATCTCATCAAGGTTGGAAATGTTATTGGGCCGGAATGCCCTCTACAGTTCCAGTGGAACCTTACATAGGTGGATCAAAATCTCAAAGAGTTTTGAGGGGAAAATCGAGTTTACCTGTTTGAACCGGTTCTTTCAGTTTTCAGGTTAACAGTTATTTTATTTCCTTTTGGATGTTTTTCAAGCTCAGCACTGCTTTAGATTCCCTGTCTCTTTTTTTAGCTGAGGCCCCATGTAACATTTAGCTTTTCGAGCCCTGTTAGTCTGTAAAACGGGACTGTAGCAAGGTAGACAGATTAAATTGTATGTTAATGAAAACAAGTGGGATAGATAGAGAACTTCAAATCTAGCACAACTAGCACACACATACATACAAACTACTAAATACAACTACTAAATACTAAATATAAAACTACTGAAATGAAACCTGGATTTTACATGATTTTTGACACGACTGGGTCCATTTGCATTAGCAGCACCAAAGATATAGATTTGATTCTCAGGGAACATATGAATTAATTAAATGTATAAGATCTTCAATGCACAATAAGTTGCTTTGAATAAAATCATCTGCCAAATGCATAGATGTAAATGTCAACAGTTTAAAAGTAGACAAGTATCCATTGACTAGATTGTTGAGAGATTTTGGAACTAATACAGTACAAAAAGAACACACAACAGTTCATTTTACCAAGTGGACAAAATTTATAATCTTAAAACGGCAAAATATCAACTGATATATTAGTTTAGCTATATGTCGGTCTCAGTACTAAAATCAGTAAACAGTAAAGAAGCTTCACATACAGAGAGAACCAGCAGGAGTTTGAAGTTGTGAGGGCTGTTGCTTTAGATATACGGCCCACTTCACTACAGAAGTGATTTACTTAACTAGGAGGCAGATGAGCAGTTAGTCAACCAATCAGGGGAAAGGTCAAGTGAGGGGGCAATGGTGAGCTGAGCAGAATGACAAATTACTGGTGTTAGCCCCTTTGAGTTATTAAACAGTAAAACAAAGAGCCGTAAACCACTAATTTGAATCTCTGGTACAGTATGAACACAAATGGAGAATGGAAACCATGCTTATTTAACCTGAGTGACCATGACTTCAGAAGGTCTGATGTGCACATCATAGTCTAAACACATTGTTTCTGTGATTGTGATTAATCATAAATTCTAGACTACTTAAATCAGACAACGATGAGGGTGACTGTAGCACATGAAGTTCTTTTGTCAATATTTGTCAAAATCCACCTGTGTTTGCTGATCATGCCCCGAGACGTTAGATTGAGCATTGAACAAACATCAACATGCTTCCACAAACCACCACGCTGACTTTCTCAGTTATTTTGCATAATTATTACGTATTAAATGGTGCTGAAGCTTTATATTGGAATGGCTAAGAGAAACGTTTGTTTACGCGCATGCTGTTCTGTTGTGTGATTATATGTGTAATGCGTCAGTAGGATCAGAGGCCTGGCATGGGTTTTGGCTCGGCTGTACGGGGCAAACGGGCCTATTAGCAACAATTTGAGTTATTATTTCTGACATGCACTGCTGGACTGCTGATTTCAAATGGGAGGAACGTTTAGTTTGATTCATTACCTCTGTATAGCACATCTAAACACTGAGCCTGGAAAGTCAAGTCCATTGTTTACCTTACGCTAGTCAGTGGGAAAACTATGATTATTAAAAGGGAAGTAATGTTTCTGAGTAATGTTCTGTTTTACTTTTTGATGTTTTTTTAATCTCCAGTTTTTGGGATTCAACTGCAATTTGTACTTGGGGAAATGGGCTTTCGTTGAGATGAATGTACAGTATAAGAACATTCACATTTTCTGTAGCTGTCAAGTAAATGTATTTGCTTTCCTAAGAATTCTAAATAGAACAGTTCACCCAAATATGAAAATTGTGCCATTCTTGTAGATGGGAACAATTATCTCCTCATTTTGCTAAAGCTGTTGATGACTTGAAATGAATAGTTACTGTAAAAGGTTTTGTATTGGTGCTATATTTTGGGAAAGCGCTACACATGAAACAGTTAGAATTATATTTTTCTTCCTCTTATTGAATGAAAATAGCTGTCTGAAGACACCAGTGCCTCAGGTTTGTAAAAGAATGAAAATATTGCTGCGCTCTGATCCAGTAGTGTATGTTACACTTGAGGCAGGTCACTGAATCTTTCACCAGGATTATAACATTAATCCATTCTCAAAAGGCAATAAAATACCCTCTCAATTTTTACTGCTGTCAACACTTTGCGCCCGAGTCTATTATTGTATTTCTCTTAAAAAAACATTAACCCAGAACATGCTTGTAGTTTCTATTTCTTTTCACATGCTCTCCGTAAAGTGGAAGTTGCACAGCTCACACTGTTATACATCTTAAAGGTGGTCTTGGACAGACCCCAAGATTGGCTGGATGCTCAGTAATATGAAAGCAATTAGCAGTGGTTTCATGGAGTGCTGAAATATGTGCAATATCAAAATGTCTGTGAGTCAATGGTGCCCAACGTGCATGTAGTCAGGTTTTACCATCATGTGTGTGTAAATAAACACCTGCATCGTACCCCGTAGATTCATTATGGATTACATGATGGATTACTTTTTAGATTCCTTGTAGATTACATGATGGATTACTTTTTAGATTCCTTACTTCTCTGCTATCCCTATTAATGTATTCAGGCAAATTTACAGAACAGAATAAGTTTTTCAAGTACACTGGAAAACATTTCAAATACATTTTTTTGAGATTTTCAACATTACGTGATAACTTTGTTCATGGGCCATTTAAAACCACTAGAAATTTTTGCTTTATTTAGTTTTCATTATTTATTCTTAGTGATTTTATGTAACTAATCATTTTCAGTTTAGCGTCATTATACAAAAATGTTTTTTCTCTACCAATTAAAATGCCATATTCCAGACAGCTGTTATAATTTTACAGAACTACATTCCCTAAAAATGAAAAGGAATTTACATTCCTGTTCCACTAGAAAAACGTCAACACACTCTCTTCTGGTCCACCAGCACCTCATTCAGCCTAAAAAAGAATGTGAAAAATATTCCCAGCTGTAATGTCACAAGGGCTTTAGACAGTCCACTGCTGCCCTACAATTCCCCCTCCTAATTGATTGTCCATTTTCCTTTCCAGAGACCTGGCCAAGGGGTTCTGTAAACAGAGTGTGTGGCTCTCTGCCAGAGCTTGTCCGCTCAGCTTTAACATCTGTATTTGGAGGTGTGGCCATGCTGTTTTTAAACACTGAGCTCAAATATGTTTTTAGCAGTGATACAAACATTATGCACGATGCCGGCCCTGTGCGGCATTTCTCAGCATGTGCAGTGTTGTGTTTCAGTTTAGATTTACACCTATTTTGAAGGTATTATCCAAAACTAACAGGAGGTAGGAGCACTGTTAAAAGGAGCTAAGATAACAAGACTGAAATCTGGCAAGCACGACTTGAGAAAAGATATTTCTTGAAAGGTAAAGCCATTTTCACCTCTTTTTGAAGAAGCTCGGCCAAAAATAATCTATGTGGAGCATTTTTCACAGCTCTTTTGAGCCTCGAATATTCACCATGGAGAAAGCAAAGAAAAACTTTGAACTATCCCCTATCAGTTTGACTTAACTTGCTGCAAACATGGTCAGAGAACAAAGATGATAGTCAAGAGGGAACTGAATCATCTTGTTTCCTTTTTAATATCCAAACCATTTGTTAAGCTCAACGCTTTGATGTTAAAAGTGAAGCAAAGCACAATAATAGAACATGACAAATGTACTTTTATATCAGCATGCTGATAAGTTGTCTTCATCTTTTAATCTTCAACAGAGCAATAAAAAAACACATATATGATGAAATACAGATGTACACATCAATATAAACCTTGGAAGGAAACCAAGAAAACTGTTGTTTGTTTTATGATAGTAATAATCTTAATAAATCTATGTATATTGCATGAAGGGTTGTAAATTAATGGCAACGTTACTTTACAAAATGGCAGTCTAAAAAATGCTGTGATCTTATTGGCTGCTGTCGGTTTCCTTTATATTTTTTGTATGTCTCCCTCTAGTACGCACAGCTTTTTCACTTACACTTTCCTGCTTTGTGCCCCTCTGAACAGGAAATGGGCACCTTAGGTTGAGTTGGTTTAAGGCTATTCTTCTATCAAAGCAGAGATTACAGAGGAAATTTGGAAGACTTTCTGTTTTGCCTGCAGTCTGCAGCTGGCAGGATTTTCTTATTTCGCACCAGCAGCACCATTTTTTTCACATAATAAAACAGACAGATAAAACGCAAGGATCTTAGACAAAAATCTCAAGCTGGTCTTTCCATACAGGAAAGTGGATTGTGATTTATATGAACAAAAACTCCATTAAAATAGTCAAATAGTCTATAGGACTC
>JAZGTI010019562.1:0-11028 GCA_036877585.1 Botia kubotai | reverse complement strand
TGCCGCATTACCTGCGCTTTCTGTAAGGGAGCCATCCGGCAGCAGAGCACGGCGCTGCAGTTCCTGCAGATCTCCAGGAAGATCTCTTTATAGTTTCCTCCATTACTGGTGCCTTCCTGTGCGGGCTTCAGTACAGCCGTCAGAGTCGCCCCGTCGATTATCAGACCGTAGTCGTGATAATCACCCGAGAGTCTGTAAGGACACACACACATATGTGTGAAGCTGCCCATGTGTGTGTGTGTGTGTGTATTCATGTGTGTTTCACTCCACCCACCCTGAGAACGTGTCTCTGGTCAGACTGCCGTGCTGTCGTAAGACGGTTCTGCTCAGATCAAACAGGACATCATGGAGGCTCTGCTCCTCCGTCCGCTTGGTTGTCAGTTCCAGGATCTGTGTGTTGCGATGGAACAGCTTGCTAGCGTAGCACGTGGCTGCCGCAGTCTCCATCTTGTCCCCTGTGAGGACCCACACCTTCATACCAGCCTTGTGCAGAGACTCGATGGTGTCAGCCGCCTTGTCCTGCAGCCTGATGCAGATGCAGAAAAATGATTTAAATGTTAAATGTAATAACTTAATGTAATATTACATATTTACTGTAGCTGAACACTGTCACTGATCAATACATTAATCCTACAAAGTAAAAATTATGTGAATTATATGTCAGGTAATTCTAACATAAGTAGCTCTTCGATTATTTTAACACATTAAAACTGATAGCTCAGAGAATCAGCACCATATAACTTAACTCTTCCTTTAAGACTGAGAAATAAATGATATGAATCCACTATAACTTATATTTCATATTATCTTTCACATATGCCCTCATTACATCTTGTATTAAAATCATTATATCTTATTGTAAGTCTAATAATGCTACAGTTACGTTTGACACATTTATTAAATAGCAGGTAATTTGTTGTACTGCAGTCTGTGACTTGTGAAGGACAATGTAATAATGTAAAAACATATCATATGAAAATGACAGCTTTGGATTGGACAGTTTTAACTGTGCAATCAGGAATTCAGCATAGTGTAGAAGTAACAATCCTCTCCTCTGTGCGCAGGAATAAAAGTTAATGGCCGGTGCGCTGCATGGCTGGATGGTGGAGAGGTCTTATACCGCAGTGTAATGTCTCAGCCCACTTCACTCAGTAATTAAGCAGCCCAGCAGTCAGGCCTCACAGTAACATACTGCAGGCAGATAATTAAGACTCCACCCCCCACTGCACCTCACTCACAGCCCAGCCAGGCAGGAAGTGACATTCTCACCAAGAGACCCGGGAGGAAGCGGCAAGACATTCCGTTAAACACTATTAAACCTTTGAAGAACATGAGCAGCATCTCAAACGTTCTATATACGTTAAAACACAGTCCAGTGTTTTATTTCAGCAAACCTTTTGATAGGCCTTATTTATTTTAAAGGCCCATTCACACCAACAACAAAAACTATAACGATAAATATAATGACAACTATATCAGCATCAACACCAAGTTCGTGCACCGCAGAAAATGCGCAGACACTTTAAATTCAAACAGATTTTAATGGATTTTTTCATCCAATCAGCTGGAAAAGAAAATCACTCTGACAGTAATCTCAACTATTACTGTTTCTCTGTTTCATTATCATTGTAGTTATCATCACCCATGTTCCAGTCACTATTTTGGTTCCCGGCGCTCTGTACTGCCAAACAATTGTAAATTTGCCTTACATTTTTTCTCTTAAGTATTCTGCTGTATTTTCTTTGACTACATTTATACATTTGCATGATCTTGTTGTGAAGTCCATGAATTAGCTTTCGGTACATTTAATTATAACTTGATTATGAGTGACCTCTGCACAGGCTTGTTCCCACAGGCCCCTGACTGCTAATCAGCACCACCTGACAGTGTGAGTTCCTTCCAGGAATCACTGTTTCTTTGCTCTGTCATATTCAATACAGCGGCCCACATGGAGTGATGTGTTTGTTTATAACGTGGGATTGGAAACAGTAGTTCATCACAGGACTATCTGCCAGACACTGATTGATCCAAGAGGGGTCTAATTACGTTAGCTGCTCGTTATCAGGCGACACTGATGCCTAACGAATGGTTCTATTGATTGGCTGTGCAATTAAGGTTCTGTCCGATCTCATGTGTGCTTGTATCAGATGCTGGGCCCATAACTCTTCCACACGGTTGCTGAGCCGATCTGAGATCTGAGCCGAGAGTTGTGCAAATCAGCGTATTTATGCACATTTATGCAAATAAGCTGACGCTGTGAAAACCAATGGGAATGCAGACGGCAATGTGTGTCTGACACAGTTGGCTAATACGGTTAAATAGGAAAACACAAGAAGAGAGACTCAGTAACCTTAAGCTACTAAATCTGGATTCCATCCAGACCACTTCTGCTTAGAGTAAAAAGTATTTATTTCTCCTTAGAGAAACTGAAAACGTATATATAATCTAACATACAAATATTTTATATTGCACCTTCATTTCTGTTTCAAGTCTGTCGCAATGCCTCATGATATGTGTAGGAAGTAAATAAAAAATCGTTCACCTGTCCTGCACAGCCGTGGCTCCCAGCAGGATGAAATCCTTCTCGATGACATCATAAGCTTCAGACAGTTTCCTGTCGCGATCCTGCAGAGCCAGTTTGGCGCTGCTGAGGAGTCCACACACTTCCTCATACTCCACGTGACTCAGCTTCTTATACGCCACACAAAGTGTCCGTAACCCCTCCTACAGGGGAAAGAAAGTTGTCATTCATTCACAGTAAAGCTAAATTCAACACCATTCAATACTTGCTGCCGAATACACTTTTGATGAATGAAATAAAGTAGAACTGGGCCGATCTCAGAGATCAGATTCATTCCTCATGCACGGCCCCATATTATTTCCCAGTGTACGATGTGTGATATATGATCTGTGTCATATTCATCCGATTATGAACAGAAAAATAGACGACCAAATGACTTCTGGTCTTCCGTCGAAGCTGAACTAATGACAGTTGTTTTAAACAATCGCTTCTCTAATGAAAGCTAATGGGCTGCAGTTTATCAACACATTAATAACAAAGACATTTGTGTTTATCTTTCTCTGTCTTGCTAACATTCTTTAGCTAAATGAATTCAAACGAACGCTAACTTTACATATGACGTTAACTTATCAAAAGTTACTTAAACAGAAGTACGTGAAGACATCTTGTTTTCTGCCGAGATCCAGGAAGAAAGTGCTTTTGTGGTCTATAAATAGCTTTGCTATATTAAGAAAGAGGATGAAGATGTTTCCGATTTCTGCTCACCACAGCGTTGTGCTCCACGCGCGCTCTGACCTGCTCCACCTTCCCAGAAACAACCCGAGGGAAAATCGAGGAATCTGCACCTTTACAGAACAAGTAGTACTCGCCTACAACAAACAAACAATTATGAACAACGTGTAAACGATGCAATTCAAGAATTTGTTTATAATAACGGTAATTCATTCATTAATTGAAATACCGATTTGCTATTGCAGAATCAGTGATTTTACTGACTGAACTCAACATGAAATCAAAATCAACCCCATTTTATTTTTATAATACACTTTATTACTTTTATAATTACTTTATTAACTTTCATAATACACATTCCAGGTGTTATTGTGAACAAATCATCAGTGCGTGTATTTGTATTTTATTCCCAGTAGCAGGGTCAAAATTATCCCCCGAAGTAGGGTCAAAATTATTCCCAGTAGCAGGGTCAAATTATCCCCAGAAGCAGGGTCAAAATTATCCCCAGAAGTAGGGACAAAATTACCCCCTGAAGTAGGGATAAAATTATCTCCAGAGGTAGGGGACAATTTATCCCAGATGTAGGTATAAAATTGTCCCCAAAGTAGAGTCAAAATTATATTTTGGTTTGGACCAGGAGATTTTTCCTCTTACCTGAGCTGGATTTTACAATTACACTCATTCTTCTCCTCACAGAATCAAAGTTCAACACCTCCAGCAGTTCAAATCTACAAATGCACACACACAATGTAAATTATACCACAGTGAAGCAAATCTTTCAACTGATTGATTAATAAATGAATGTGTGTCCCTACACACAACATCACATATATCAGAGGAATAGGTGGTGTCATGGTGTGGGGGTATGGTGATACCAGCTTTGGTATAAAGCTTAGGAAAGTGGGATTGTGGGTAAAGCTCCTTTCTCAGACTGACAGAGCAGCTAAGTGCCTGATAGTCTCCTAATGGCGGTAACTTTCTGACGATCATTGCCGTCATGCTGTTTTCCAGATGGCTCACCTCTCCATCTCATCCTCTCTGTTAAGAATCTCCATGTGACTGTCCTTCAGGCGGAGATAAGTGAAGCCCAACCTGAGCAGATGAGAGGAGGAGAAACTCTGTTACTGTGATGTTAATGAGTTCAAAGGTCAAAGATAAGGCTAAAAAAACAATATAATGTGTTTGAGAGCATTTTGCCATAAAATGTAGGTGTGTGTATGTAGGTGTCTCGCCTCTTCGTGCCCTCCACCAGTGCGACCTCATCTGGAGATGAAGAGATGTAGAAGGAGGTGGATTTGCCCTGATGGATTCCTCTTTTAATGCCGTCGACCGTCTCCTCCTCCTTCACCTGGACTGTGTGGCAGAGACACAGAGCCCTGAAGAACATCTCCTCACGCTCCTGGTGACACACACACACACACACACACACACCACACACACACACACACACACACACACATGAAACATGAACACTTGTGCAGCTGTAGCTCAAACAGTAGAGCTAGCACGCCAGACACCAAAGGTCACGGGTTCAACAGCTTACATGCACCGCTAGTCATTTTGGACACACACACACACTGTACATACACACATGCACTCGACAGAAACTTATTTGAGTGGATCAGAACAAGTCTGTGTTTCGGGAGTGATTCCTCAGTGACTCTGAAAGGATTTCACTGCAAGTGAAAAGTGACATTTTGTCAGGTATGGTAACCCATACTCAAAATTTGACCTCTGCATTTAACCCATCACTGGTGAGAGGGAACACACTCTGCAAGTTGTGAACACACACACACACACACACACACCCGTGAAGCAATCCAGGGTTAGGTGCTCGAGGGCACTGCAGTTGCCACCTGCCAGCACTGGAATCTAGTTAATCTGCCGATTTCATCTGTGACATCAGTGACAGAGTTTATTTAGCAAAGACACAATTAGGATTAACTATCACTGCACCAATCCACAGCTACAATACACATGTGCACAAACTTAACGTGATGGATGTGCTATGGAAGTTTTTAGACACAGTGATGCCAAAATGTATTCCAAGGTGTATTCCAAACATAAGTGGGAATACAATCTCCACTGAACTGTACATCTAAAATAAAGTCATTATGGCATCAAGCAACATTTAAAAGCTCACCTTTCCATCTACGCCTGGAGAGGAGTCGATCATGTCCATGCCCGCCGCTCCAGGTAAGATCTGCCCATTACAGATGGCATGTGGCACGTAAATATGTCCATCCACACAACATTCCCTCAGCTCCATGTTATTTTCCGTCAAAGTTCCCGTTTTGTCTGTAAAGACATATTCCACCTGTAACAGAGATTTCACATTTTACATCTAATCACATATTGACACATATCACATCTAATCACATATTGACACATATCACATCTAATCACATATTGACACATATCACATCTAATCACATATTGACACATATCACATCTAATCACATATTGACACAAATCACATCTAATCACATATGGACACATATCACATCTAATCACATATTGACACATATCACATCTAATCACATATTGACACATATCACATCTAATCACATTGACACATATCACATCTAATCACATATTGACACATATCACATCTAATCACATATTGACACATATCACATCTAATAACATATTAACATATCACATCTAATCACATATTGACACATATCACATCTAATCACATATCGGTGCATCACATCTAATCACATTGAAAGATATCACATCTAATGACCCAACTAATGACCCAGCTGAGAAGATTTCCCACCTGTCCGAGTTCTTCATTAAGGTCTGATGTGTTGACGAGCGGTCTCTCTCCGATCTCCTCATCAAACATGTCATCATCCCACAGGATGAAGTAGGAGCCCAGAAACTTCTGCATCTCCACGGTTACATACATGGAAACGGGAATGATGTAGTTGAAGAGAACCATGAAGGCCAGGAAATCTGTGAACGCCCGGATTAACTGACGGGAAGTAAACAAAGGCAATATGACAGTATCCCAGCTGTACTTGTTTCTGAGTATAATAAGAAATATTCTTTGACAGGAATTATCTCTAAAAGCTTTTACATACTACATGTCGTTGCCTCTCGGTCTCAGTTTTCTGGTTGTACCAGGGCTCGTCTCTGTTCGGGTCGGCCTGCCAGACGTACTTCATGACAGTATTGATCAGAGCTTTACTGATCAGAATGCAGAGGTACACGATTAGGTAGGCGTTCATTGACCTGCGGGAGAAACAGCAATCAGACGATTTATACGTATAAATATAAGATAGAACACATATTCTATCTGCAGTAGCTGTTCCTAAGGGTCTCAGACTTTAATAATGCTCACATCCTGTTTTCAAAAAATAAATCTCCTGTCCAGATGACATTTACAAGATTAAATGAAGTGTCTTCATTTAAAAAAATCAACATTTATTTGATTGAAAAAGTCAATAACATTTCAACTCTGAAAGAGTAGAACTCTGAAGGAACCTTTAACCTGATCTAAACAGATTTAATGTAATCGCTGCATCAGTTTGTTCGACAGAACTGCCCAGCAGACACACGCAGGCCAAACTTGATACTGTTTGTGAAATAAAGGAAGCAGACGAGCAAACATTGTGCTTTACAAACGGGAGGCTGAATGCATTACGCTGCGTAATCATGTGATCGAAGCGTCTGCGTCTTACTTTTCAACAGCCGAGCGTTTCTGAGACTTGGACTGGTAGTTGAGCGCCATCTTGGTTTCCATGCCGGTGTAGATGGCCACAGCTGGGTGAAAGAAGAGAAGAACAGCATTTTCGAGATGATAGTTCCCCTCTTTGACGACCTCTTTGATGCTATGAAAATGTACCGGCCATTGTTTCATTACGACTCCGTTGTAACAAAGTGAAACATTTCGAGAGATTGTCCTGAACTGAGAATCCTCACGAGGATAGTGTGACACTCATCTCCCTCGCTCGCCCTGTCTCTCCCTCTCTCTCTCTAAAGCAATTAAGAACTTTTCTCTCATCGCACAAGCCTCAGCGACTCATTTAATTACAGTGGGAACAGAGTGACAGAACAACTTAATCAGCAACTCTCTCTCTCTCTCTTAAATTCTCTCTGGTCATAACAGCTTTGTATCAGGTTAAAGTGATGAATACTCATCATTTACAGCTGACAGTGTAGATTTAGTGCTAACAGTGTTTATATACACACTGATAAATGTGTTCCTCAGTTACACTGCAAGGCTCCTGGGATGCCAAACGTATGGCTGTAAATGTACATGTAAACTGATGTCGTGTAAATACACAGTGTTGTTTGTAATTACCGTATATACAGTCTGTGTTTTTCAGCGTTGCCCCTCGGAGCAGCAGGTTCTCAGAACCCAGAGGTCTAAAACAAAGATAATTGATAATTCAAACATGAACAAATTACATCACAATTTATTTTACATGCATGTATGTATAATGTGTCAGAACTGGCTGAGATCTGTTCTATGAAAGTGATAAATTGTCTCTCGTCAGCTCAATTACACGCCGCTCCTTCAATTAAGAATCAATTTCCTGAATATAGATTTACCTCGCGATGGGCTCGTCTCGATCCAAATAAATGTTGATGCGTCCCACAAATCTACAGCAGGGGAGGAAGAAAAAGGTTACAGATTTCAGGTGACTCAAAATAATAAGTGTGGTCTTACGTGGTGTCATTTTAATGAATGGACAAGCATTAAAACAGGTGACATGGAACAAGATTACCCAGAGCTACATGTGAAAAGGGCTTGTGTTGGGAGACAGTATAAAAATATATGCGTGTTTGTGGAGTGTTTGGCTTGCTCTCGGGAGCGTTCAACAGACATTCTGTGCACGGTGGATGTGTGTGTTTCTTTAAGAGAAAGAGGGTTTGTTTTATTTGTGTGTGTGCTGTTGATATGTGTGTAGCTCACTTGTACAGGTCCGGCTGGGACTGCTCACATTCTATGGTAGCGTGCAGCGTGTCGACCTCCTCTGCAGAGCTGAATGCTTTTGTGTCCTGAACTGCATAATAGGTCTTTGTGTGGAGAAGAGAACACAAGACATTCGGCATTCCAAGATCAGAAACTCTTTCTTAAACACGCACATTTCTACCATCAACCCTCCACATACAAATAACTGTCCTGTCGTTTCCGTCACAATGCAACTGATTTACCGTAACGGTTTCAGCTGCTACATTTAGTTTTAACGTCACGGGGGCGAGTACATAATACAATTACACATTTCTTACATCGCACTTATGCCTAATTACAGGTAATAAACTCACTACACACAGCAACAGGTCAAAATGAACAGTGGTCTTAATAGCCCCGCCCCTGTCGAGAAATTGACCAATCACCTTATGGCTGGACTCTCCGTCTAAGCTGGCGGTCGTGACGAAACACGTTCCGTCGTCTCTGCTGGAGGAGAGCAGGATGAGGTCACACGGAAATGTCTCGTTCTCTTTCACCTGCACGATATCACCCACCTAAAGGGTCAAAGGGCAAATAAAAAGGTCTAATTACAACATGTCTCTCTAAAACAGCAACAATACAAATGATGCTCAGAATCAAATACTGACTGGGCGAGTATAATCTGACTAACACTGTTCATTGTACTATATTTTATTATTTATGAGTGTAAGAGGTTATATCGTTACACTTAAAGCTACAGTACACAATTTCTGTGCCATTAGTGACATTGAGCTAAAAAAATTTATTTCAAGCAAGTTTCCCAAATATTCCACATATATGCAGAAGTTTGTCCATTACACGGTCCCATGAAAACTCACACCACTGGTTGAGCCAGTATTGCTATGTCAGGTCAAAACAAACAGATTGTAACTTCATTCAGAACAGCAGAAATCACACACTGCACCTTTAAAAACTGGTCATCCAGCATTTTATCTTGTCCCTCTTAGATACTCATCTGATTCAACACACTTCCACACTGACCGTAAGATCATTTCAGTATCTTGCCCGACCGCAGTGAAATAAGATACACTGACTGAGATCCACAGAAATACTATCTCATAAAACACACTCATCTGTGCAAAGCCAACATCAACAAATCAACTGCCTCTTACGTCACAGTGAGGAAAAAACAAACATGTTTCTACTTAAATCCTCCTCAGATGTAGCTGTTGTGCTGGCCGCCAGCGTTGCGTAACGGATTACAGATGCTGAGCGGATTAGCAGTGGGAAAAGCTGGAATGTTAGGTGCTGTATTCAGACATATTCCTTCTTTATCATTCAATGTCTTTATTTCAAATGGTTCCTGTCGCACCAATCCTGCTCTATATCGCATGACATCATCATGAGGAATAAATGAACTCCCCCCTCCGAATACAGGAATCGAAGCTTGGAATATACTTCTGATGATCTGATCGGAATACTTTGAGGTTTTTATTAAAAACAATAAAAATAAATACATGCAGGCTTTATATTGTGAGGTGTATAATCTTGATAATTAATTCATAAAGAGTTTATTAAAAGACAGTAAAAGAGCAATTGTCCCACTATTATAAATAAGAGATTCCTAAGGCATTGTGGGTAATGTGGGCACACTCTTTCATGTTGTTGGGTGACATGTCAACATGCTGTTTCCAAACAGCAATCTGGTCATGTGAGCAGAAAGCTGTTTAGCAGTTCCAAAGTCTTCTAAGATGGATTGTGTGATAAAGTAATATTGTGGTATGTGCTGTGCCAATATATTTGTCTTAAAAACAATACACATGTCGTAAAGGTGAGGTGAGGTGAGCTGTCTGATCTTTTTAATGACGCTTATCTTCTACCCCATTTGAATATGCAGAGACAATTCTATGTATATAATCATAGGTTGATTGTCTTACAGTATTTTGGCTCTGTTTTGGTCCTAAAAAATTGCTTTGTTTAAGCATCCCAACATTGGCTCAACCAATGACGTGAGTCTGGAGCGTGACTTTGTTGGACCGACCAATAGGAAGACAGGGAGTGTTCATGAAACCTGTCTGCAACTCAATGCAGTTTTACAAATTCCGCACAAAAACGAGTGCAAAGATTGGAACCCCCTGCAGACATAAAGAGTGTTAATAAAGAGTGTTAAACGACAACTGTGTGTAATTAAAACAGGAAATGATGAGCAGACATGACACATTTTAAACTCATTTAAGGTGGTCACGCACCCGTAGCTTTTGACTCTGTTTGCAGACGACTTTGCCGTGCTGGATGATGTGGACTGGACATTGATTAATAGCGTTGTCTGCTTTGTGCCTGATCCAGTCCTCATAGCCCTGCAGACAGGAAGATGGGTTTAAGAGTGACATCACAATTAGATTGCTGTTAGAGAGACACAAGTCTTTCCTCACCTGTTTGATGGCTGTGACCGTGATGACAAAGAACAGAGGAAGACCGCTGGTCGTAGGACTGGTGGGCGTGTCGATAATCAGCTACAGAGAGAGACAGCGAGAGGGAAAATATCACACGTCAGGCTGTCACAGGAAGGTCAGCTCATGCTAACAGTTCCATAAGTTCCATAAGCCACATCCAGTACCTGCACTAGAAAGATAATCAGGAAGTAGAAATTGGCGATTCTTCGGAACTGCTCAAACAGATTCTTCGGTATGAAGTTCCAGAAAGTGTACTGTGGATGGAATCACAGACGGTTGTTAAAATTCATGTGACACGGTCCGGATGAGTTCAGTTTACGAACAGCAGTAAGTTCTTAATGTGATTTCTTAAACTGGATTTCCTCTGGAATTCATGATCCTGACAGGTCAATGAAGTCATTGTTTGGTGAAGTATT
>JAZGTI010019561.1:0-11028 GCA_036877585.1 Botia kubotai | reverse complement strand
GTCTAACTATTTTAATTATGTCTTACGAGCAAAAAACAAGGCCACTTGGGTGCCAGAGATATTGGAGGTGTTTAGGGGTGTTTCCTGTTTTTCCTAATTTGGTATTTTCCTGTTTTAGCTACTGGGTACACATGATAAAATAGCAACTTGGACAGACAGTGATGGGCATTTCTTTGCATGCAACCGATGTGACAGTGTTACTGTTTTGCTGTGCAGTAACTCTTTAATAAACCTTTTTTATTAAACTTTTACTCCGCTCAATTTTGTCCCTTTTTCCACCACATTGCCTCTTATTGTAATTGAAGTTGCTTCCTTGTCCTCATTTGTAAGTCGCTTTGGATAAAAGCGTCAGCTAAATGACTAAATGTAAATACTTTTGCAAGGCACTGTATAAGAAGATAGTGTATGCATCAGTGTGTAGAACTGAGTCAAATTTTCGCAGGTGCTAAAGCCACAGTAGACACTGTTGTGCAGTCTGCCAGGTTGAACGCAAGTACAGCAGCATGCCCAGATGTTGTTTTCTGAAATGCAAAAAAGGCAAAATAAATAAAATAAACAATTATTATCATCGTCAAGCAAGGCCATGATATCATATTGCTTTGATTTTCCTTTGTGTGTCAACTTTCTTCCCAGAACTCTGTCTCTTGTTATATCTGTAATTTTATTTAGATATTTTCATAGTTCATCTCCTGACGTTTGGGGAGATTTTGACCTCAAATTTTCAAAACTATACAGTAAAATGACTTGGAAATTGAGACAGTAGTACTCAGGGTGACAAGAACAAGAACAAGAAGGCATGGACAGAATGAGCAAACCCCTTAAGGAAAGATTTTTATGAGTGTTTGAAAATGTGACGTCAAAATCACCCATTTTCAAACACTCATAAAAATCTTTCCTTAAGGGGTTTGCTCATTGATAGTAAAATGAATTGGAAATTGAGACAGTAGTACTCAGTACTCAGAAAGATTTTTAATGAGTGTTTGAAAATGGGTGATTTTGACGTCACATTTTTAAAACTATACAGTAAAATGCCTTGGAAATTGCCACAGTAGTACTCAGCGCGACTCTGAACAAGAATGCATTGACAGATTGAACAAACCTCTTAAGGAAAGTTTTTTTATGAGTGTTTGAAAATGGGTAGTTTTGACGTCATATTTTTAAAACTATACAATAAAATGCCTTGGAAATTGATGCAGTAGTACTCAGTGTGACTCTGAACAAGAATGCATTGACAGAATGCAAGGGCGTAGATTTGCTCTGGACATTTGTGGGGACCTATTACTCCACCCCCCTACCCCCCCTTGGAAATTGATTGGTAAAATTCCTTGGAAATTGATACAGTAGTACTTAGGGTGACTGAACAAGTATGCATTGACGGAATTAGCAAACCTATTAAGGAAAGATTTTTATGATTGTTTGAAAATGAGTGATTTTTACATCACATTTTTAAAACTATACAGTAAAATGACTTAGAAATTTGAGCAGTAGTTCTCAGGATGGCTCTGAACAAGAATGCATTGATGGAATGAGCAAACCTCTTGGGAAAGCTTTTTATGAGCGTTTGAATATGGGACATGATACAAGTAATAGAAGGCACTTCTGATTTTTCGGGTGAATTTGACATTTTATATTTTTAAAACTATAAAGTAAAATAACTTTGAAATTGAGACAGTAGTACTCAGGGTGGCTCTGAACAAGAATGCATTGACGTAATGGGCAAAGCTCTTAAGGAAAGTTTTTTATGACTGTTTGAAAATGGGTGGTTTTGAAATCATATTTTCAAAACTATACAGTAAAATGCCTTGGAAATTGACACATTAGTACTTAGTACTGAGAAACATTTTTATAAATGTTTGAAAATGGGTGATTTTGGCGTCACATTGTCAAAACTATACAGTAAAATGACTTAGAAATTTAAACAGTTGTACTCAGTGTGACTCTGAATAGGAATGCATTGACAGAATGAGCAAACCTCCTAAGGAAAGATTTTTATAAGTGTTTGAAAATGGGACATGATACAAGTAATAGAAGGTGCTTTTAATGTTTGGGGTTATTTTGACTTCTCATATATTCAAAACTATACAGTAAAATGACTTGGAAATTGAGACAGTAGTACTCAAGGTGACTCTGAACAAAAATACGTTGACTAAATGAGCAAACCTCTTAAGGAAAGATTTTTATGTATGTTTGAAAATGGGTGATTTTGGTGCCCCTTTTTGAAAACTATACAGTAAAATGCCTTGGAAATTGAAACAGTAGTACTTTGGGTGACTCTGAACAAGAATGCATTGATGAATGGGCAAACCTATTAAGGAATGATTTTTATGAGCGTTTGATAATGGGTGGTTATGACATCATATTTTCAAAACTATACAGTAAAATGCCATGGAAATTGTAGTATTCAGGGTGAATCTAAACAATAATGCATTGACAGAATGAGGAAACCTCTTAAGAAAAGATTTTTATGAATGTTTGAAAAAAGTAAAATGACTTGGAAATTGAGACAGTAGTACTCAGGGTGACTCTGAACAAAAATACGTTGACTAAATGAGCAAACCTCTTAAGGAAAGATTTTTATGTATGTTTGAAAATGGGTGATTTTGGTGTCACATTTTTAATACTATAAAGTAAAATGACTTGGAAATTGAGACAGTAGTACTCAGGGTAGCTCTGAACAAGTATGCATTGACGGAATGAACAAACCTCTTAAGGAAAGTTTTTTATGAGTGTTTGAAAATGGGACAGGATACGAGTAATAGAAGGCACTTCTGATTTTTGTGGTGAATTTTGCATCTTATAATTTCAAAACTACACAGTAAAATGACTTGGAAATTGAGACAGTAGTTCTCAGGGTGACTCTAAACAAGAAAGCATTGATGGAATTAGAAAACTTTTTAAGGAAAGATTTTTATGAGGTTTTGACAATGGGTGGTTGTGATGTCATATTTTCAAAACTATACCGTAAAATGCCTTGGAAATTGATATAGTATTCAGGGTGATTCTGAATAAGAATGCATTGACAAAATTAGCAAACATCTTAAGGAATGATTTTGTTTGAAAATAGGACATGAAACAAGTAATAGAAGGTGCTTTTAATGTTTGGTGTGATTTTGACCTCATATTTTCAAAACTATACAGTAAAATAACTTAGAAATGGATACAGTTGAACTTAGCGTGACTCTGAATAGGGTCACTGAAAAGGGAACACGGAAAGGCAAAAGACACAAGCAAGCCAATATGCAAGCGTTGTTACAAAGCAGTGCTAACACCACTAATTTAGCACCTGAAAGACAGACACCCAGACCTATATAAAGAGTTTTGGTAACTGCTCTCATTTTAACATTGCTAAAATAATAACGAAGCTGGCCTAGTATTGTTGCTCATGAGTGTCCTCACGTCGCACCTTTGCGCATGCGCGTTTACTATAGCGCTCCATTTATGTTGATCAATAAATATATGCAAATCTGAAATTAAATTCTGTTCATCATATACATGTTAATGTATTAACCAACATTAATAAACAATGAGCAATACATTTGTTACAGTTTTTATTAAACTTTGATAACATTGGTTAATAAAAATACAATGGTACATGTTAGCTTGTGTGGCAGTTTTTCCCCGTGGTATCGAATATCTATATTTTTCAAGGTATCGTATCAATGTTAGAAATTCCAGTATCGTGACAACACTAGTATATATACAATATGTGTGTGTGTGTATATATATATATATATATATATATATATNNNTATGTTTATTTAAAGTTTGTGTAATTGTATTTATGCATATGTATGTGTATATATAGAAAATATATGTATATATAATATTTACATAATATATTTACGCGTATGTATGTGTACACAATAAACTTTAAATAAACCTATATATTAAATGATATAAATTGACTAAAATAAAGATGCTCAGCTGCTCTTTGAATGCAAGTCACACAAATCCCGAGACTTTTATTTATACATATATATATATTAACAAATGCCGGATTAAATATTTAGAATTTAAATGAATCCTTGATAACTTTACATGTGCTTTTGTTTGAATAAAAACACACAGCAAAGGCATCTTTAAATGGCAGTGCTAAATCATATTTTCTAAATAATATGCATTACTAGTTTAGCGTAAAGGACAAACAAGTAAGTTATATCATATCATTTCTGTAAACCAAAGTGCACTAAACCAGACAGCTCTGCTTTTATAGCAAAATATGAACTTATTGTATTACAAACCAATTCTAAGACATTTCAATTTTATTATGATTTAAAAGTAATATATTGTAGGTCCTTCATAATTTACTTTGAGACATCTCTTTCACTCGTATCACTCCCTCCTGAGCACAGGTAACTGCAAGCACACCATCCTGTCTCCACATGCGGCCCTGGACGAAACCTCTGCTGCCCCCTTGTGGGAAATAAATGTATGACATCACAAAAGATCATGACACTACAACGTCAACAGAAACAGTGCAGTTTACATCAAATGCTGAATGGTAGATAAGCAATCACGTAGTACGATTAAAATTATGGAGCGGACCAAGCAGGAGGTTCCCAATGAAAATGCAGGAACATGCACGAACTGATGAAAAAGATGCTGACCTGCCCAAGGGCTCTCACATTCATACAGCATCCACTCATCTGCTCTGAATGTGCCATGAAACCACATAGCATGATCCAGAGAGGCTGAGAACTTGGCTCTGTGGTTCGGGTAAGGAAGCAAGGCTGTGCCCAGGAAAAAATAGTCTGAAACATACGCAGCTACACAACAGTGCAGTTTCATGTCACCATTTCCTAAAATTAAAGACAATACAAAAGTAATGTATAGCTGGCTGACTGTACACAGACATATCTGACCACAGAATGCCACTATCTCAATCAAGTTTTCTAAGAATAGTATAATTACAGTAAAAATTACATTAATTACACTTACAGTCATCATTGTGATCTAAAGGCTTATACTTAAAGGGGTCCTATTATGTGTTTTTAACTTTTTTAACTTTACTTGGTCTGTAAACTTGCTGTTTGGGTATAAACAGTCTCTGCAAAGGGAGATATCTTTCCCTTTTGCACTGATCCCAAAATTGCTTTTTACAGACTACAATAAATGGCTAAAGGAATTACAACTATTTTCTTCCTGGTTTTGTGATGTCATGATCCCCAGAATCTGAATAATGATCCCCAGAATTTGAATAATGAAAAAATAACCCATGCCAACTCTGTGACATTTCCAGACAGCAGTTAGCCATTCACAACATACTGGGCCACAGAGCCCATTGTGTAATTCTAAAAAAAGGTGCTTTGTAGAACCAGGAACTCAGCATCCTGTTTTTATGAGGATGGAAACAGCGGTGTAGAATAAAGGTGGTATATGTAAAAATGTTTTTGAAAAACAAAGCATGAACACCTATTGTAGTGCACCCCAAAATAATCAAGACTTAAAAAATGACATAGGACCCTTTAAATCACTGAAACTAGTTTCAATAACATAGCTAACTATAGTAAATAATATACAAACATATTAAATAATAGCTAACAGGAAAAGCAGGCAGCAAATGTCCAGAATACACAAGAATTTTTTTCATACTGTTTATAAAGCATCTCAGGACACACCCCAATAAAGTTGGTGGCAAAAGGTAGAAGCTAAAACATAAGACATCTTATTTTTACCTATATATCCTCTTGCCCGTACCCAGAATAGCTTTTTGGGTTCCATGGCAATGCGTCTACAAAAATCAGGGGGATTGATTGGTTTGATCTCAATAGGAATTTCATCAGCTAGTATTTTATTCAGGCCCTGACGTGCATTGTCTGCCAAATTTGGGTCACTGTAAAACAAAAACCAAGTCATGAATACATTAACAAGTGGTTAATTATTTCAAACCATTTAGTGGGTACATTTATAACACACTCTAACACATTTGTCCTCTGATACCTGAGGTATCGTTGAATAAGTTCCTCTATAGTAAGCAGTGCATCGGGTGGAGGGATGATGGGCATAACAAACTGATGCTGTACTGGACTGGGCTGCTGCATGTGAAAGGACGCCTGACAGATCAGTATAGCCTGACCATGCTGAATGGCTTTCACAGACCGGACACAAAAACTTCGGCCATCGCGTGTCCTATCTACCTGATACAGCACTGGCACTGTGGGGTCTCCTATCACAAAAGATTATTTTATAAAGATAAAAAAAAATAACATTTACATGCACAGACATACCTGTGTTTGAAATGATTGTTGGACTGATCTTACCTGCACGCACAAAGTAACAGTGCAGTGAATGGGCATAGACATTTTCACTCACAGACTTGGCTGCAGCGACCAGAGCCTGCCCAACAATCTGGCCCCCAAAAAGGCGTTTAGTACGAGGAATCCAGTGATGTGTACCTCTTTAATAAGAAGACAATGCATACATAGGCTTTCTATTCTGAGAGATCATACATGTACCGTGAAGGCACTTTGTACCGTGGTGGGATCCAAGGGTATTTTGACGCATGGTAGTTATTCCATGTCAATATACTTTTAATGCAAGCTGTCAATATAAGATTAGTATTTGTTTATACATTTATTGCAATACGAGGTTAAAATAAATATGAATGTATAAAGATAAATATCTTGACTGGTCACCATTCAACTTTTACCTTAACCAAACTTCTTTTTACATTTAGAAACAAGTCGCTAGAACATTATATATAATTCTGTGTGACCTATTAAAAGGTATAAAAATGATAACGAAACTAGTTTACCTGTACAGGTCAGTGTCGAGCCTGTCTAAATTTAAAACGCTTGTAACTAAAACACTTCTGAGATCCGCTTCACTTGACTCGACTCGCTGCTCCTCTCTGCCACTGTTAGCCATATTGGCAGATCACGTGACCGTGTAAAATCCCCTTCCACATTCACTTATGCTTCCAGTAAGGGCAGGCTCAAATCGCGACAGCGGCAGCTAGTGGGGGCACTTCCAGGGGCAGCCTCGGCTGCCATTAAGCTAACTTTGGATTAGTTATGGTTGTTTCGGTTTTTTGTTTTTTACATTATATATATATATATATATATATATATATATATACAGATATATTATAGTGCTATCAAGTGGCCAATCAGCGTATTTTTTATGCGTTTTGGCCTACTGTCGCGAATGTGAATACAATGTAAACTTTTTTCTGATAATTATAAACATTTTGACTTCAGAGAATCTTTCAGCACTGGTTAGGTTATGATCGGTCGAAAAACCTAGGACTAATGTTCATGTCGTAAATGAAAACAGATACAAGCTTCAGTTTAAAAAGCACTATCAGTTTAAAGAGCAGAATAACACACTCTTGTAATACAAGAGGAACAATTGCTTGCAGGTTCATCTTCACTATCCCTCATTGGTGGAATGATCTTCCAATCTCTGTTCGGTCTGTTGCATCATTTACTATGTTCAAGAAACAACTAAAAACTGTCTCTTTTACGAATACCTGACACGAGTTTGATCTATTTAATAAAAAAAACTAACCCTTTCTCCTCTCTCCCAACAGGTATTGCCTCTATTAAGCATTGAAATGTTGTAATCTTGAAAACTGTAACTGTGTGTACAGCTGATGTTATTGCCTCCTTGATTTATTGCTTCATTGTTTTCCTTACCTTGTAAGTTGCTTTGGATAAAAGTTGCCTAAATGTTGCCTAAATGTAAATGGAATAATAATAAAAATCTTAACAGAAACATTAGGGTTTCAGCACTACTTTCTTGAACCCCTAAAAATCCTAACAACTACAACAGGGTTTCAGCACTATGTACTTGAACCCCTAAAAATTACAAATTTTCAGGGTTCAAGCCCTTTGAAACCTTTAACTTTATGCACAAAAATATGTTTTTTAACCCTAAAAAAACAAAAAGATGTTTTTCTAACCCTAACCATAATCTATTACATAGCAGTAGATTTATGTTTCATATGAAACATAATATGTGAAGTGTCTTTAAATAATCATATACACTTTAAAACATTCCTCAGGGAATGATTTCTACAAAAAACTTCACAGCTGGAACTACATGCATGGTAGGCAAATCAAGTCAAATGTCTAATTTATTAAATAACATTTCATTATGTTCTTCCAAGCAATAAATGCCTTTGTTATACTGGTGAACATTACATAAAATGCAATGGATAATTTTAAATCATGTTGCTGACTGATGACCTTGTTTATTTTCACTGCGAAGATATTAATTAATTCATTATATTCACTCACTAGAGTCTGTGAAATTGTGCTTGACCATTTTAATTGGTTTAAAATGCCATACATAACAATAACAATATAACAATGTTTGGAGGGGTTCAATAATTTAGTGTTAACTTGTTTGTAAAAGACCAGTGCCGGAAAAGAAAAATATTTGACTGCCTTTTCCAATAAACTGTTGTGAGGTTACAAGAAATTGTGTAGTCTTTGTAAACAACATATTTTTAACTAAAATGTTACTTAGCATGTTACCTCAGAATGTCCTGATTCTTGTCCTAAAGTTTTTAAATCCAAAAACAGCATGTTTAGAAGTGTACAATAAATTAGAATTAGCCTAATTCTTCTGTTGTTTCATTCTTGAAATGCAGGCTTACTGGTACACTTTGCCATAGCCATTTTTCATAGCCAGCAAAGTTCACCATGTTTCTAATAATTACTGACCTAGAGAGTGAATATAATTGGATTTGGTTTTATTGATGGTGGCTGAAAAAGCTACGACTTGTTCGGAGAAGTCGTTTTTTAAATATTCTTGAATTAAAATTCTCACAGACCATTGGGGCCATAAGTCAAACATGCCCACCAAGTTTCATTCTGATCGGCCTACCTTGTCTAATAAGTGCTCAAACTTCATTGGCCAATGACAGCCATGTTTTTCAAGATAATCAAATGTCTTTATATACAATCATGACACCAAGGCATTTCAATTTTCTAGTCGATAGAGCTAACTTTGGATTAGTTATAGTCATTTTTGTGTGGCCATTTGACATAATTTTTTGTATGTGACCACAGATGAGATTCCTACATATGTGTACCACTTTTTGTGACCATATCTCATTCCCTTCCCGAGTTATAGCCGTGTACCCAAAAAGTGGCCCCACCCACTTCAAAAGCATCTTACTTCGAACGTTTTGGCATCTCATCGCGAATGTGAATACAAATTTCAACTTTTTTTTAAATTTCAAATTTAAAAATTTTGTTATCTTTTGACCACTGGGCTCTAGCCCCTATACTTTGCAGGTCACCTGATTTCTGCCACGGCAAGCACCACTCATCTAGTAGTTCTTCTTTATCCGGACAAAATTTTTACATGCTACTTATCCCGCACGGTTTGTCGTGTATTGTGGGGGGAATGTGCTATTGGACTTTTGGCATTGCCTTGGCAACTATTTTTAGAATATCAATCATGCTAAGTCATAGTCACAGAGAAGGTGATAGGGTGAAACTAATTTATCAGGGGCTTTTTGTGGAAAAATATTTTTTTCCTGGAAACGTCAGCGAATATACAAAGTGTATTTGAAGTTATTTTTGAATGATTCAGATGTGTTTTATGTGATTACATTTTAATGAGAATATTATGTATGGGTTGAAATTTATATTTGTAGATTTGGTACGTTTCCTGAACCTCAATGACCAGAGTGGTTAGAATGGAATATTGCTGCGTTAACAGGCATGAAATGTATTTGAGATTATTTTTGAAGAATAATTGAAGGAATTGATTTGGACATGTTTAATGTGATTTGACTTTTGTTAATGTTTGTATTTTGTGTATTTTTGGGACAGATTGCCATGGTTTTGATTTATTTTGTCTCCTTACTTTGACTATTTGTTTGTTTATTTTGAGTTGATTTGGTTTCTTTGTTTTCCCTACCTGTGATGTGGGGGTTTGTTTTAAAGAGTTTTTAAGAATTTGTGTAAATAAAAGATATATTTATTAACCGATTAAAGAGCGAACCTTGTAGTGAATGTTTGTACCCACACAACACTAGGATTATGCTAACATCATGCTAAGTCATGCTAGCATCTTGCTAAGTGTGGAAGAAATTTTCGTATTCATGGATATAGCATTAACATGGTTTATGATTTTTACTGTGAAACTTATTATGAGACATCTGATTCGGTTTCTTCTTTTGCTGATGATAAAAATATGCTGATGATGCTAACTTTATGCACCTCATCCTAGATAGAGGAAGTGATTGCACTGTTGAGCATCTGCAGAATCTGTTTCCTACTTCTGCAGAAGAGATTTTGAGGATGGAGGGGGGTGAGACTTAATAAGATTGGTATATTAAAACTTTCTATATAAGGTGATAAACTGTGAACATTGGATACTGATTGGTGAATAGCAGATGTATGTTCAATTGAGCATGGGCCAATGACAACTGGAAACACCCTAAATGTACCATATATAAGCTTGATGCAAACACTCAACTTGAAATCTTTAACCCATTTTCAGAAGCTTTACCTATTAAAAACTGATCTCCCTTGCAAGAAATAAAATATTACTAAGAAAAAAATCGTGTCTGACAAATCTCTCATTTCAAAAACAGAAGAATTTTCCACAACACTAAGTCATGCTAGCATCTTGTTAGCATCATGGTAAGGCGTGATAAGTCTTGATAGCATCTTGCTAGCATCATGCTAGTATCGTACTAAGTCGTGCTAGCATCGTGCTAAGTCACGCTAGCATCATCCTAAGTCTTTTTTTTATTCAAAGAACAATAACATATAACATGTTATCAGAAATAAGAAAAGGAAAAGAAAAAAAGGATAGAAAGACAAATAACAAACAAAAAAAGTTGCCAGGGGGAGGAAAGTATTACACTTCAAAAACAAAATACAAGATACATATTGTCACGGGTGAAGAATCGCACGACAAGGCAGGCTGAGTAACAAAAGCCCCGGAGGGTGGTTTTATTACAATAATGAATGTGATCAGCTGGTGATGAGGATGAGCAGCTGTGGTGCGTTGGTTGCCAGGGCGACGCTGATGAGTCCGGAGACACTCGTCAATACCCCCCCC
>JAZGTI010019560.1:0-11030 GCA_036877585.1 Botia kubotai | reverse complement strand
TATGTATAAGTGTTAGATTGTGTAATGTGTGTGGTTCAGGAGTGGGTGGGTGAGCGGTGTCTGAAGTCTCTGTCAGAAGACAGCAGTGCTCTCCAGGATCCAGTGCTGGTGAACATTCAGGCTCAGAGGCTCCTGCAGCTCATCTGTTACCCACACAGACAGCTGGACAGCGAGGAGGGCGAGAATCCTCAGAGACAGCGAATCAAACGCATCCTGCAGGTCACATGCTCTCACATCGTCACATTATCCACAGCACACATTTCTGTTTGTAGTGTAGAGTCAACATTAGATCTGTGTTACCCGTTAATAACATCTCCATAGTTTACTTTGTATACTTTTCACTTGATTTGCTACATACCAATCCAAAAGCTGAGACAGGCCTACATGTGATCAGGGACGTTAACTACTCGCCCTACAGCTACAATAAACTTTTGTGAAGCTAATTGTTTGTTAACATGTTAACTATTAAAGGTATTGTACAGTTAGATAATTTATTAAAAGCGTTCGAACACGCTTTAATTTTTAAGAACAACTTAAAGAAAACATACACCAGGAACGTCTGTCATGAGTGTCACCCCTCCCATCTCATGAACCTGTGAAATAAACGGGCAGTTTTGTGTGTCAGACTGCAGGCAGTTCTGTTACTCAGTCAGTACAGCAGCAGCAGAACATGCACTTATTTCTCCAGTATTAATTATTCATTTCACACTCTTTAAGTCTTTAAGCCATTAATGATTTGTGTGCGTGAGGCTTCCAGCAGCTCATTACTGTGACCGTGAGCTCATTACTGTGGATGGGTTTCACCTTCATAGACCATGAGCACAGAGACCTCAATACAATTACCATCCAGCTGGAGCTCTCTGGCTCTGCTCTGATCCCATTAAACACATTTTCCATGTGCCGTGTGTTCTTCTGCTTACAGAACATGGACCAGTGGACCATGAGACAGTCTTCTCTGGAGCTCCAGCTCATGATTAAGCAGAGCTCAAATAATGTAAGTGACCGACACACACGTTCTGTGGACGCTGATTCCTTACACATGTTTTTTGTGCTGTGTATGTTTATAAGTTTATACTTTCCTGCTATATTTGAATTTGCCTTTTATAGGAGCTCTATTCTCTCCTGGAGAACATCGCCAAAGCCACCATCGAAGTTTTCCAGAAGTCTGCTGAAATGAACTCCAGTAACCCCACCTGGAACGGCTCGGCTGTCTCGGGAAGTTCAGTCTCCAATAGCAACAGTGCCAGTAAACTCAAACCCGTGCTCAGGTGAGTGACCCTGTCATTGCTTTCTGAAAGTTGCTGTGATGTTTAAAGCTGCCATCCGTTTTTGGGTTAAAATGAACAACAGTCAGTTATTGCGCGAGTACATGAGAGATCTCTTTACCTTACCCTGATTCACAACTGTAACTTTACAACAATGATTTATAAATTAAGCTGTCAGTTCCAGTTTACAGTGAAATGACAGTTTGACTCTATTTAACTTCATACATACAGTAACCTGTTGTTTTTTGTGCTCTTCTTCAGTTCCTCCGAGCGTTCGGGGGTGTGGTTAGTGGCCCCTCTCATTGCTAAGCTGCCCACCTCAGTCCAGGGTCACGTGCTGAAGGCTGCAGGTGAGGAGCTGGAGAAGGGTCAGCATCTCGGGCCGTCCTCACGCAAAGAGAGAGACCGGCAGAAACAGAAGAGGTGTTTATTCCAGAGTGTAACCTTTATTCAAGCAGCTGCAGTATTCTGTGTTACTGCATTCTGAACATGTGTGTCTTTAATATTTTCCTGTATGTTTCAGTATGTCTCTCCTGAGTCAACAGCCCTTCCTGTCTCTGGTGCTGACATGTCTGAAGGGACAGGATGAGCAGAGAGAGGGTCTCCTCACGTCCCTCTACAGCCAAGTACAGCAGGTACCTCACCAAACACCACACACTACCCTTAACCCTGGAGTAAGAGAGATTTCACCCAAAATTAAAATCATTCCATCATTTACTCATCGTCATGTCACTCCAAACCTGTAGGATTGTTTTATGTCTGAGGAACACAAAAGATAATTTGGGGTGCGACTGTTGTTTGTTACCAGCGTACTTCAGAGTATCTTCTTTTGTATTCCTCGGAGGCAAAAACATTACACAGGTTTGGATAAACTGTGAGGGTGAGTAAATGGTTTTGTGTGAACTACCCCTGAACATCTTGTTTAGAATGACCCTGAGTTAACAGTTTAAAGTGTGTAAACGCTCTGTATCTCCCTGAACTGATGTGATGTATTTCCTCGCGTCAGATTGTGACTAACTGGCGTGAGGATCAGTACCAGGACGACTGCAAGGCCAAACAGATGATGCACGAGGCCCTGAAGCTGCGACTCAATCTGGTGCGACTCAGTCTCTCCTCCTCTTGCACTTGTGTTGGTGATCTGGGGAAGATGATATATCATGATTATCCTTTCATCAATCTCATGTCTGTGTTTCTTGTTCTGAAGATGAAACTTGCTTTTTGCACTTCCTGTCACATGGTCTAGGTGGGCGGGATGTTCGATACGGTGCAGCGTAGCACGCAGCAGACGACGGAGTGGGCGGTGCTTCTGCTGGACATCATCAGCAGTGGCACAGTGGACATGCAGTCTAACAAGTGAGATGTGACACTGTTGCTGATGATCTGTGATTGTGTGACTCTTTCATCTCTGTTTGTAACGGCTCTCTCTCTCTCTCTCTCTCTCTCTCTGTTCTTATCAGTGAGCTCTTCACGACGGTTTTAGACATGCTGAGCGTGCTGATCAACGGCACTCTGGCTGCTGACATGTCCAGCATCTCTCAGGGCAGCATGGAGGAGAACAAGAGGGCTTACATGAACCTGGTCAAGAAACTCAGAGTGAGTCTGTGTATACTGACAGTATGCAAACAACCCATTAACAACCACTTAAACATGTCTTAGGCATAAGGGTGGGGATTTGCATGGACAAAAAAAAAAGCACTAGTTCAAACAACAATCCATGTTTCTGGAGATCCACAAACAGACCTGCAGTTTATCTCCAGTCTCCTCCAACACACCTGCTGGATGTTTCTGTCAGTCTCAAAGGTCTTGATCAGCTGCTTTAGGTGTGATTCATGAGTGCTGGAGATACACTGCATATCTGTAGTGCTGGTTGGAGATCTCTGCTCTAGTTCATGTTTCCACCCTGCAGAAGGAACTTGGCGACCGTCAGTCGGAGAGCTTGGAGAAAGTGCGACAGTTGCTGCCTTTGCCCAAGCAGACGCGTGATGTCATCACATGTGAGCCGCAGGGCTCGCTCATCGACACCAAGGGCAACAAAATAGCTGGATTTGAAAAGGAGGTAAATGTCAACTTTCAAGTCACTCTCAGTTTTCGACGGGTGCTGCCTAGCGTCTGGATGGCTTCTTACCTTTTGCTTTCTCTGTGATTGTCTGCAGGGTCTCCAGGTGTCAACGAAGCAGAAGATTTCTCCGTGGGACGTGTTCGAGGGGCTGAAGCACTCGGCTCCTCTCTCCTGGGGCTGGTTCGGAACCGTGAGGGTCGACCGCAAGGTCCCGAAGTTTGAGGAGCAGCAGCGCCTTCTGCTGTACCACACCCACCTGAAGCCCAAGCCACGGAGTTACTATCTAGAGCCCCTCCCCCTGCCCCCAGAGGAGGAGGAGCCACCCACACCTGTGGCACCCGAGCCAGACAAGAAGGCGGATCCAGGGAAGCCAGAGAAGAACGTGTCCAGTGTCGCACCCGACCCCAGCAAGAAGAAGAAGAAGAAGAAACAGACATCGTCTAATAAACAAGAGGTACAGAAGAGAAAATAATCTGTCTGATGTTGAATGTTTTTGTGTTTTTCGATGAGGTCATTTAGTAGTGCGATATAAGTATGTAATACAATAATACTTTACATTTATAAAATCAATTTAAATTCCATTTATATATACAAACTGATAATTACATAAGCAACAAACACGTTTCTCATTCCATGAAAATCATCACTACAGTCTCTCTGACCTCAAACTGACTGTACATGTATTTTAATCATTCAGTGATTGCAAACCAGTGCGATATGCATATTTGCAATATTTAGATTTGTTTTGCTGTCTTATGATTTAGTTTGGTAATAGAAGCTTCAGCTTCATTCATATGCATTTAGTTGATGCATTACATGTCCATGGAGAAGTTTTTGTGTTTGCTGTGCTTCAGGACTACAAGCCTCATAATGCGGGTGTCATGCAGTACACACCGGGCCTGGGCCCTGATCTAATGAATATGAGTCAACAGATGCCGTTCAGAGTGGGTTACCCGGCTTCAATGACCGTATATCCTCAGAACCAGCCCTTACCACCAGGTCAGCACACGTCCGTCATGTGTGTTATTCCCAGCAAACACTAAAACATTGAGCAGGAACTTTGTTTCAGTGATTTCAATATCACAAGATTACAGGACATCTGTTTATACACATTCTTGTTTGTCCTCTAAGGAGGCCCCGGTTTGGAGCCCCCTTTCCGTCCCAGGGGTCCCATGGGCCCCATGAGCAAGATCATTCCTGCCCGTAACAACTACCCCATGATGACTAATATGGGGGGTACTATGGGCAGTATGATGGGGATGGAAAAGCAGTACCAGATGCAGGGCTACAAACCCCAACCCAGCATGCCTCAGGGCCAGATTCTGCGTCAGCAGCTACAGGTCAGACTGGTGAGTTTGGCTTTACTCATCAAAACCAAATCACACAGTTTCCTTATTATATCTTCTCTGTTTCATCTGCTCTGCTGTTTATCTGCTCTGTGGCATTTTCTCAAAACCCGCATTTTGAATATGACTCCTGTGACTCATTGCTGATTCACTTTAAAGATTATGATCTTTGCTCAGTATATCTGTCGAAGCGTATGCTGCTGTCATTGACGTTCATGTTTAATTCATGTTCTGGAAATGAGAGGCATTGATGTTTGTTTGATCGTTTCAGAATCATAATCATTTACTCGGGCAGCAGATCAGACAGGTGGCACCTAATCAACAGTATGGATCCATGCAGCCGGCACAGGCAAGTATTCATGTGGGTTTAACACATTTGATGTACAGTATTGATTAGCTGTAAGATGATCTACATTCACATCAAACAGAGATAATAAACAGTGCTGTATTGGGTAGTAACTGTGGAATATCTCCAGCAGAACATGTCTCAGGGTTACACCTCGTACGGCCCACACATGGGCATGCAGCCACACCCATCTCAGGCGGCTGGCATGGTTCCTACCTCGTATGGCAACCAGGGTTTCCAGGGAGCTCATCCTGGTACCAACACGAGCATGGTGGACCCTCTCAGACAGATGCAGCAGAGACCCAGCGGCTACGTGCATCAACAAGCACCAGCAGCGTACGCACACACAATGCAGAACACACAACGGTGAGTCACCACAACTTCTGATTTACACATCAAATCAGATGAGCGTGAAATTAAACAGACACCTCGTCAGGTTAAAGGAAGAGTTCATTGTGACAAAACACGCAGACATGAGACACACAAGAACCAATGAGGTTCTCACATGAGCCGACATGCTGCCATGTTGGCTGTACTTATCACACAGATGTTTACATGTAAACGTGACGTATCGATCATCATTTTCTCTCACAGACATATTGTTTTGCTTCAGAAGACATTATCCATCTGAAGTTGTATGGATTACTTTTAATGCTCTTTATAAAGCTTCAAAATCTCAGGCACTATTCACTGCTATTATAAAGCTGTCGGGATATTGTTTAATAGAACTCCAGTTCTGTCCGGCTGGGAAAGTCATACACTTGGATGGCATGAGAGTGTGTAAATGATGGATTCAGTTTTCCCACCAGGTTTTCCCATCAGTCAATGCAGCAGACACCCGTGATGCATGGCTTGGCTCAAGGTCACATGGGAGCGCAAGGCATGCACCCCAGCATGCGACCCAATCAGATGATGGATCAACAGCAGCAGCAGCAGCTGATGAGACAACATTCAGCTCTCAGAGTATGTACACACACACACACAGACACACTAATTACAAATGCTGTTGTTTTAAATCATTTGCCCTTGGCTACTTAATAAATATAAGAACAAGGCTTAATTATGAAATATTTGGCTGTTTAAAATATATTGCTTATATATATTGCATATTTTATTCTCAAAAAGTCTACAGTCTAAAACACAATGCAACTGCAAACTTTATAACAGTAGTATTGTACGTTGTTGTCACATACACGTGCCTGTTTATTTCAGTGAACCGTTGCATTGCATTGTGGGAAACAGTACACCATGCAGTGTGCTTGTTGTTCTGTTTTGTTGGTCATCTGGATATGCATACAGCAGATATGTATACTGTGCACAGTATGCATAATATACCACCATTTACAATACTACTAAATTTACCAAATAATAGGCAGCATGCCACTGTAAACACACCTGATATGTCGCATTACTGTGTTGCATTAGCAGCAGCAGCAGCAGCAGCAGGTTCAGCAACAAGTGCAGCAGCAGCAGGTGCAGCCGCAGCAGCAGGTGCAGTCACAGCAGGTGCCACAGCAGCAGGTGCAACAGCCGCAGCAGGTGCAGCCGCAGCAGCAGGTTCAACAGCAGCAGGTGGCGGCTGCCCAGCCACCCGCTCAGACTCTGGGCATGCAGCCCCTGCCCCCACAGCAGCCCATGGTGAGTCCACAGTGTCTTTTCAAGTGTCCTGAGACCGAATGTGCAAAATGAATCACTGTGTGTAAACAACCTCCCGACAGTGGTGATAATCCACCCACTACGTTGTGTATAATCCCCATAAATCCAGAACAGATTAAGATGTGCCAGATGTCAACCTGTTGTGATGTCACAAAAGACAAACTCCGCCCCCTGGCAAAGTATGAAGGACATGAAAGATGTTACAGTGCGATCAAGACTTTTAAAAGTGACACTGAAGTTTAGACCTTTATGAAAAATGTCAATCTCATCCAGTGAATGTAAAACCTGGCAAAACTGTGTTCAAGACATTTTACGGCCTAAAATTTGGATGATTGGATTTTAGATTTTAGCACTTTGACAGTAACATCTTCACAGTAACCTTGTTGTTACAGGTAGATGTTACCATGGAAACATCACAGACATCTCTGTGATGGCTCCAGTCTTTGTTTAATCACAATAATGCCAGTTACTGTAACAGACGTTCTCCTTTCATGTCAGTTCCCGCGTCAGGGCATGCAGCAAACACAGCAGCAGCAGCAGACGGCAGCACTGGTCAGACAGCTCCAGCAGCAGCTCTCAAGTATGTACTTCATCTGCTGCTCTACTTCACCATTCATACTAGACTGTTGTGTTCACTATTAGTGGAGCCTCTGATAGTATTGAACAGATAATAAATATACTGTTTCTTCCCCTCCAGACACACAACCTGGACAGAACACCAACTCATATTACTGAGAGCAAGTGAAAGCATTTCACAGGTGGCAAAGAAGATTAGTCTCTGCCCACTGTAGAAGATGCTAGATGGACCTTCTGAGAGACGAGGAACCCTATGCCATTCACATCACACATCTGACTATGAAGAATCAAACACTGTTTTTCAGACATGTATTAACTCCATAGAGGGTTTGTCGTGTGACACATCGATCAATCGATGGAAACAAGAGTTTATGTAAAAAGAAGTACAGGAAATTATAAGAATATTGCAACTTTTTTATTTTATTTCAATTTGTACAATTTTTTCAGTTTCGTGTATTTCTCATTAAAAAATCATGTCAGTTTTTATGTCTTGTCTTACATCTTGCATTCTTGCAAAATCTTAAACAGTAGCATTATGATGTATGAACTTAAATCGCTGTTTGCTTGAAGCTTTTGTGTGAAGCTAAACTCTAACTCTGGAGCTGCTTGGAGACCTCTGCTCTAGTAGACACGATACTGGAATCCATCATTATAGTGAAGGATAGACTATTATTCATAAACAGCATGCATGACACCTTGTGGCCGCTCTCAGTGGATATTTTGATGTGTCTGCTCATTAAGTCTGTGTATGAAAACTTTCATCTGGCGTGGAATACCACCCTTCATAAGTTCCTTTAGAGATGAACCCTTGCTTTGGAGAACCTTCAGAAGTGTTCAACAGCTTGCCCATGTGTCTGTTCTGTTGTCCGAATGTAGTTGGTGTATAAAATACCACATCTCTGAAACACACGTTTAAATCTCTCTGACACCTTAGTGCAGAAGATCAGAGGATCTTTACCAGAAACTCCAGCAGTCTTCTGGATTTTAAGACCAACAGACATGAACATCATCACTATAATCTACTGATTATAGACTAACATATAAGCAAAACGTACCTGTAGCAAATGTTGACTCATATCCCTGTAACAGCTTGTATCTATGCAGACAGTCTGCAGTCACTGCTGAATACACATGATCAATATGGGGAGATTGACATAGAAGATGGGCGTGGTGATATAACAGGGTTTAGATCTCACTGGCACTGGGCACTGGGGGATAGACATGTGGTGTTTAAATAACCCTAATATCGTTGTGTTATTAGTGAGGGTACAGTACGTCATCAGACAGCTGCAGGGAGACACGTGTGAGATTCAACATCCGGGTCATGTACTCCAGCTTTCACGTGAAAGGTCCAATTGACGTTCACTGTTTTGGGATCAATGGTTCGACTTCAGAAACTTCTCTTTATGTTTTATGTTAGTTCATTTCTTTACTGTTTTTTATGTCTTTACTGTTTTGTGCAAAAATGTATGTAAATAAATGAACTGTAATGTATCGCTTTGCAGTAATATACTTGTGAAAAGTGCTTTAGAAATAATTGTTTTTATATAGGCTCTCAAGAGCTTGCTGTTATAAATCTCAGAAATTCACTCCAGATCCGGTATTAATGATATAATAATGAATTAGTTTTTAATGCTGTGTTAATTTTCAATATTTTCTTGTGTTTATTCATCCAATAGATTTTTAGTAGATGCGTTATTTTGCGCCATACGATAATTATCAATAAGCGATATCAATATCGGAAATAAAAACGATGGATGGAGAAACGTTTCTTCTCGTACACATGTGATAAGAACTTTATGAAAATCGTTATCCACAAACGCAAATGGGCAATTAAAAATATTATTTCTATTGCATTTTAAATATAAATTAGTTTTATGAGTTAATAGAAACAAAAAAACTCTGCGTGTCATTGTAACGCCTTAAACTTTTGAATTATTTTCAATGTATGTTAATTAATTAAAGAGAAACGAGTTTTTCGTGTCTGGCTCGGACCGGAAGTGGTTTGTCTCATGACGCCGGTGTGCATCTCGTCATCCGCACCTTCTTTCCTCCGTTCACTTACAGCAGAGAGATGAACTGAAGCTGTCGTGCTCAGTCTCCGCGCTGGTTCACTGTTTACTTCACATTTGACTTTGGACTTTTGTGTTTTCACAGAGCTCACAGATCTGAAAAATGTCAGTGGTGGGCTTTGATTTGGGGTTTCTAAATTGCTATGTAGCAGTAGCGCGTGCTGGAGGAGTCGAGACAGTTGCGAATGAATACAGCGACCGATGCACACCGTAAGTGTCATTAACATGCACTCATAACACACACATTACAAACACACTGTAAGTGTCATTAACATACACACATTACAAACACACTGTAAGTGTCATTAACATTCACTCATAACACACACATCACAAACACACTGTAAGTGTCATTAACATTCACTCATAACACACACATTACAAACACACTGTAAGTGTCATTAACATGCACTCATAACACACACATTACAAACACACTGTAAGTGTCATTAACATGCACTCATAACACACATTACAAACACACTGTAAGTGTCATTAACATGCACTCATAACACACACATTACAAACACACTGTATGACAGGGTCATTGTTTTGAGTTTTACACACTGGGTATTTGTTTAATTAGTCTGTTTGTGAAAGTCAATGACTTGACGGACAGGTTCTAGGGAGCTGTATTTTTGGTGGCTTTTTGTCCAGCATAGCCAGGAATGCTGTCTAAGTAGACAGCTCACATATTTTTAGTTAAATGGCTTTTCCATGGAACAGGGATGGTGTCAGAGCTCTGTCCCTTATTGCTGATTGGTCGATTAATGCATGGCGTTACCATGGTAACATGGCAATTTTGCGACATTTAATTGTCAGAGCTAGAGTAAAGCCATCATTACTACAGTATTTATTTGTTTATTCTTGGGGGTCAGGATGCTTTGTGTTAAGTGTGTTTTGTGTTAAGTGTGTTTTGCAACAGTTTCTCATATGTCTGAGCATCATAACTCACAATTCTCATTTCAGAGCATGTGTTTCTTTTGGACCACGAAATCGATCTATTGGTGCTGCAGCTAAAACCCAGGTATGTGGTGTCTCCTCACAAACCTGCGAGATTATCTACCCGTATCTTACTGTAGTTTTTGATTGATTGTCTCACATACAGATGGTCACCAACTGTAAAAACACTGTCCAAGGATTCAAACGTTTCCATGGCCGGGCCTTCTCAGATCCATTCGTGCAAAACATGAGATCCAAGCTTGTTTATGACCTATCACAGATGCCTTCAGGAACAACCGGCATCAAGGTGAGTCACTGAAAATGAGATGTCTTCAGGTGCACAACAGATAAGACATTCTGGGACCAAGATATGTGAGGTTATTTCTGCAAACACAACATGTTGCAAGATGGCTGATCAAACTCATTGTTCAGAGGTTTCATCCTGGCAGAAAAAACATCTTTAAAGAGCCAAACACAGATTTTTGATGCCCCTTCTTCAGCGGTGTTCTGTGATGTCTCACAGGTGATGTACATGGAGGAGGAGAAGGTCTTCAGCATTGAACAGATCACAGCGATGCTCCTCACCAAACTGAAGGAGACGGCAGAGAACGCTCTGCAGAAACCTGTGGCTGACTGTGTGATCTCTGTGAGTAAAGACAAATATCTGAAGTGGTCTAACATCAGACTCACTTATGATATCCACTGTAATCTAACATCAGACTCACTTATGATATCCACTGTAATCTAACATCAGACTCACTTATGATA
>JAZGTI010019559.1:0-11030 GCA_036877585.1 Botia kubotai | reverse complement strand
TCCACCTACAATCCCTGCCGGACCTGAGACTCGAACCTGCAACCTTTGGGTTACAAGTCCGACTCTCTAACCATTAGGCCACGGCTGCCCCCATATAACCTAGCAAACATCTATTAAATGAAATGCAAAGGACATTCACACATTTATGTATTTGGGTCATTTGTAGACATTGTATTAATGTTATTGCATTACAGCATTTTTAAAACATTCCACTAACAACTTAAGAATCACGTTTTTGATATATGATACATAGCATTTAAAAAACACTCTACTGTCATTATTGCAAGAACACCAACGTTCTCTGTTAGCTGGGATTCACATTACTGTGTTTTGCTGTTTACTTCCTTTGAATTCATTCCATTTATTTTTAACGGAACAATCACAAAACAGCATGCATACTACAGTATGTGAGCGTCTGCATATCTGTTTATGAGTTAATGATGAGGATTTTCTCCCTCTATCTTCACTACACTTCATCTACAAAGTTTATTTTTCCATGCAAAAATGAGTCTGTTAAATAATCAGACTGTTTAAACTGTTAGTTGGCAAAGATGTGCCGTTAAAAACTGTTTTTAACCCAAAATAACAGACATTCACATCAATAAATCTGCTTCAATGCAAATAAATCTGTACTTTGAGAGTTGTGGTGTGGCAATAATATCCATTTCAGTTAAATTCATGAAATAAAGTTGTTTTGTCTTTTATACAGTACAGCACATGCTAACAATACAAGCTATTTTTATATAAACCAGACGATGTGTGAAGAGATGTCTTCAACATATTCTACTAAAATTCTATTCACTTTTATTTTGTGCATCAGTAAATGAGCCTGTGCAGCATGATGAACCATTTTAGAAGCTTTTCAGAAAAACAAATTAACCTTTACCTTTAAAAAATTAATCTGCTCATCTATAAATCAAAAGCACCTAAAATAGCAAACCAAATTTCCACCTAACAGACATTTTTTTACAGGTTTTTATGAAGTAGACACAAATATTACACGGCAGGGTTCAAAAATATGAACTTAAATTGAGAAAATACCGGAGATAATATTTATTATAAATATTACTGGCCATAAAAATTCCAAGCTAAGTCATTAGAAGATGCTATAGTAGATGGCTGTGTGTCTTTCATTTAAAACACCCGTGTCACTAACATCAGTGAGAGCCAGACTCACATCAGTTGAACAATTCCACTTAAACTATGTATTTTTTTGCAGTCCCTGATAATGTTGGCAGCTAACTGGCAAGCAACTGTTGTGTTTACTGCCCTCGCCTAAGCCAGTTTTTATCTAAGCCAGTTAGCCAGTTTTTACCTGCATTTGGCACATGGCGGGGATTATTCTGGACCCTGCTTTAGTGTATTCTGGAGGGTTCAGAACTGTTAACAGGTACCGTACGAGTTATAAAGTGAGTACTTCAATTAGCTGTCAGTATATGATTACAGTATATCTGAGTCTCATTCTGCAGTGATTATTTATCATTTTTATCTCAGATATAATTGGGTTGTGAAGCTCTTGAAGCTGATTACAAAAGAGAAAGTCATAAAGCTGTGTGCTGAATCCAGAATTTTCCGGACACCCCTCAGACCTACATTAAATAATTGGAGCAATTAATGTCACTTTTTGCAATAACAGGTCACGTGTCTGCGCTGGCTTTCACATTTCGTGGTTTTTAAAGGTATTGGATGTGGATTTTATCTGCCCTTCGTTTAATGGAAGTGAACATCGGCTTGCCTCCTAACAGTTTAACCGTCTATCAGGGTCTTTGGACACACTCAGCGTCCGCTGAAGTAATTTGATAAACTGATGTACGCCGACCTGTTCGGTACAGCTAAATTAAGCTTTGTCGGCTGATTAGCATTTAAATTAATTGGCACTACATTCATATTCGCTATACTCTCTCAGACCGTCATAAAGCGACCGGCCTCTCAGCTGAGGATCACTCATGCCTGCCAGCTGTGCTTGAAGCTATAAGAGCTCGTCCACCTCTCACACGTTCCACACAGAGAGAAAAAAGAGAGAGACGACAGTGATTTATGTAACCATGGTCTTCCTCTTCTCATCTCGTGTGCATGATCTGAGGGTTATAGCTTTGTTTCATAATCTAGTGAGTTGCCTTGATGTCTACAGACTACATGGGCAGCTGCCATCGAAGGTTAAATCAGAACTGACATGGAACTTTACGTGACTGATTTAGAACCCTCTACCTGGAAAACACAAGACAACTGATTTCAATAGAGACTGACATTAGCATGCTGCTAAGCTAACAGTGCAATATTCTAAAAGTCCATCACATGGACTGGTTGCAATATATCCTCAAAAACAATAAACCAAATGGCCACTCAGGCTACATTCATTTTTAATTATTGTGTTGGGTAATACTGGGTAAGTTTCTTAAAAAAATATCAATAACTTTCAGTTTGTGAAATAAATTTATAGTGAAGCCTACAGAAAGCATTTACAGAATGTTCTCTCAATTACCAAAATGTTCCTGCAGTAACATTAGTAGAACATTTAAAAAATTTACAGAATTACCACTTCTGTTAATTTACAGAAGGGTTGAATAATGTTCTTATAACAAAGCAATAACATTAATAGAACATCCAAAAACTGGTCAAAATTTTTTACATTTTTGTTAATTAATGAAAATATCTTACAACCTAAAATTGTTCGCTGGGTAATGTGTCATCTTGTTTTTATTTTCATTATGGTGTTTTGTTTTTATTAAGGTTGTAGCAATGCATTCTGGCATTGGCTTCTGCTTAAAATGCTATATAAGTAGGCAGCATGTTAGATAATTAAACAGATTTTACATGTAACCCAGAATTCTCTTCAAGATTGATGCCTTCCTTTTTGGGTCTCTGACCTTCTGATATAAAATTACACCTTTATACACTTAGCTAGTCAGTAAATTACGTTGCTAACAGACTGAGATGAGTAGGTGTAAGAGTAGAGCTGATTGCATGTCTGTGTACGTGTGCTATTTTCTAAGGTATGTTGACAGAAACCTCATTGGAATATTAAATAACGTTTGATTGTAATTGATTAATCAAAGGTGACCTAAAAAACAAATAATCTTGGCATCAAACGCGTTTCCAATAGGTATTTATTTAGTGCCATTATGTAAAACATGTCACTCGCTATTTTGTGTTAAAAGCTACAGAAAAAGGCCATGAAGTTGCTGCAGCAATATAAATTGCATTACATGTTTTAATTGGTCGATTTTTTTCTTTCTCTTGCTTTCTATTTTTATTAAAGGCACTGTTTCATCCAGTTAATCTTGCCTCAGAACTGAAAGAAACCTATGGTGATATGCAGAACGCTTTAAACGGCTTTGCCACGCCTGAACGCTTGATCTGTTTTGCATAATTGGGCTTCTGAAAAGACTGTAAGGTTTGCGGCTTTGAACGCAAGGGCTTGGCCAAGAGAAATGAAGCCGGAGGCATTGTAATGTACTTCATCATCAAAAACACATTACACTCTCATTTGTCTCGTATTTAAAATTTCTAGAATCCGATAACAAAAACCGTTTTGTTAGGCAGCAACTTCCTTGTGTAAAAATCTAGTACAGGGAATAAAAAATGCTTGTTTTCCTTGTTAAGCATGTTATTATACAGCACACCTTTTGTTTGCTGTCTTCTAAGGCATCCTATTACAGCTTTACAGGGTAAGAAACTAAGCAAACCGGTATGTATGGATCCTCATATAATCATATGGAATATCATTATACACCCTCAATACACAGTCTTGTGCTTCTAATTATGTCTTTACATTATAGTTGTTTGATTCAGATCTGTGTTTAGGGAGAGATTTCACTACTAATTGTAGAATGAGGTTGCCAGTCCCCTAAAAAACGCACCGAGCGTGTACAGAATGGAAATAAGAGGAAGAGTGACATTTATAGTTAAATAGAGTGTGAAGGTCATCGCTGTGTCCTGATGAGAGCTCTAAATACATTAGAGGAGCTAAGCAACATAACTGAGCCATAACAAGGATTCTGTTGGGTTTTCTCTTCATATCACAACAGACTTCACAGTAATGAAAACAGAAGCTTTTACCTCTACAGCAGAAGAAATGCAGAAGAAAATACCCATAATCCATTGCTGTTCTACAGCAAGTAAATTGGCAAAGCCAATTGTCTTGATATTGTTCTCTCAGTCTTGTATTCTACCTCGGCCCAACTCTCTCCCCTCTCTCTCTTTCTTTTTCAATTTTAAATAATCATTGTGATGTGGATAGCTCGGAGGAACCCTGGATTGGTTCAGCTCTATGCAGGTGAGGACGACAATTTAATCACTCCGCACGCGCTCTGTTCTTGTGGAGCAAAGCGAAGCGCAGAAGAACAAAAGGAAACATCTGCCTTTCTGTATCTGCGGGAGATTCGGAGTCACCTTTGACTGATTCTGTGCATTACAACAACTGTTTCAAAAGAGGAAAGCAAGCCAGATTGTGAAAAGATTATTATCCAAGAGCCCAATGGGTACATTTTGTATGTCTTATACTGGCCTAACAGGAATTCCATTTTCTTACAGTGTGAGATTGGATCGGTGTGTTTGAGAACATCTGACAAGGCAAGAATAGGTGCAGGGTATGAAATTAGTGTGAACATGATGGACCACAGTGAACCAATGTCAAAGAACGTTTCCCTAACGTTTTCAATAGAACATTTTCAATTGAATAGAACGTTATTCAAACTTTAATTCCGTTTTTAAAACGTTCAACTAAGAACTTAGGACAATTTTTTTGGTAAAATGTTATATAATGTTATGGAAACGTTCTACTAACATTACTGCAAGACTGCTTTTTGTAACTTTTAGATAACTTTTAGAGAACATTAGTAAATGTTCTGGAGACGTTTCCTGTTAGCTGGGTAGCTGTCTGCTCCAAGTTGGACAAGGTCTGCAGTCTAAAAGACGAAACAGCCCATTGGTAGCCTGTGTTACTGATGGTGAAGCTGTTATGACTGGTGTTGTATTCAGAGTGTGTAGAGAGAGATCATGCATCATGGGCGTACACTGCATAACCCACAAATTAGAACTTTCATACAGGGACTCTGCTAAACACAACACTCTCTACTTCAAAGTTGACAAAGTGCTCATTTCTCTGTATACACTTTACCACGAGAGCCCTCTCAACAGAGAATATTTAAAATCTGCATTCAAAATAAGCGGCCCAAACCCACTTACTCATCTACTGAGAGCCCTAGAGCATTTTCTCAGGCGATATCAGAGCAGCACTATGCACCTAGAGCAGGTAGGCAGTCTGTAGGAATAATGTGTGTTAATTTAACAACACAAAGCAAGAGTAGTGGAATTTTAAGCTGTTTCAAGTTGTCAGTCACGTAAAAAAAACTATAATTGCGTGAGGTCCACATTGTACTGAACTCCAAAGCAGTGTCAGTCAAGCATAAGAGAAGGTATATTAGGGAGCGAATATGTGTTTGTGCATTGTGTGAACACGGACCAGAAAATCCATACAACACAGTGCTGTTGCATTTACCTAGCGTTTGTGTATGTGCAATTATATATAATGAGTTTTCTTTCATGTAGACCAATGTTCAGTGCAGTGCTAGCAGCTAGCCAGTTTTGTAGAGGATGCCTCTGTCACACAAAAGAGATTGAGACCTGGGTTACACACAAGAAAAGAATGATTGACCAGCTTATACAGGGCATGGACAGCAGGTTTAGTCATGCCAACTGTGCTACAATCCTTGCAACAAGAATCCTCTATTCCCAAAGCTGGACAGATGTCAAAAATGCAGGTAGCACACTTTGGCGTCATTAAAACGGTTTCTATAGTAACACATGCCGTGGGCCATTACAGCTCTATAACACAGCTGTGTTATGGAGTGAAAAACAGACATTTTTCGTTTGCTTTATTTTGACAGATTTTGGAGATGCTGAGGTGGAGGAGCCGGTCGAATGCGTCAAGCCTCCACCGGCCTTCTTCTGGATTGATGCCTCCGAGATTTTAGGTCAGTGGATAGCCCTGAAGATATGCTCGTACCTGGAACAAAGACTTAGAAACAACATCTGGGTGGAAATCAACAGGAGAACTTTGCTCAGACATCATGGGTGTTATCCCATCATAGAAATATTTCTGGTCGGGTTGATGAGGGGTTAGATTGTGATAAAGACATGAACTGACCATCAGAGGTTGAGCAGAAATACAACAATGAACTCATATTCTCTTTTTCGCATGTTGTCGCTTGTGTTGTTGTGGAAGGATAATTTACTCACCATCATGTTGTTCTAAACCTGTATGATTTTTCTTCATCAGAGGATCATAAATAAAGATGATCAGAAGAACGTTAGCCCCATTCACCAGTTACTTTCAATAAAAAGGCTAATGTTTTGAATAGTTGATTTGTTGCACCTAAAGCAGTATTTTTATTTTATATGAATGTATGTATGCAGATTACGATGTATGATTACATTAACATATTATTAAAATGCTATTTAACTTTACAATAAATTGTAAAGTGACAAAAAAAGAATCTTAAACATGTATGTGCTAAACGAAAAAGTGCAAAAAGCTGCAAGCCAAAACTGTATATTACCAGTTGCTTAAATCAACACTGGCTGACATTTTTTTTGAGTTTTTGTTTGAAACTACATTTTCAGCACAGATTTCAGATATAGAAATTGGCAGAAAGTAGCAGAAAGCCGCTGTGGCAGGTGGAGACGGAAGTTAATTCCGGACCCCAAATGGACAGAAAATGACAGTGGGAGTGATTTAAGATTTTGTATTAGAACATTATATTTTCACCCTGTAAAATAATGGTATGAATTCATATGACCCATTTAGGAAAGATTTTTGAAACGGTTGTGCTAGCTGAGATATGCTGTTTCTGATTCTAATGGGAAAAAAAAGGATAATCACTCTGCTAGCAAACTGTAATTTTATCATGATTCAAGTAGCTGCAATTTCACAATTATTCTGTAATTTTACTGTCGCGTCTGTAAATCTCCTACAGCGGTGGCTTTAATCCTTCTCTAAAATTGTAAGTCCGTAATCTCTTATGTTCCAAATTAATCTAAGCACCTTGTTTCGTCACCAAAACTTTGGGTAAGTTTTTAAGGAGTTTTCAAAAATTGCTTTATTCACAGATATTTTTATATGGAGTTTTTATTCCTTTAAGCTAGAACACAACTCACAATAATGTCAAGACACAGTCATGCCCTGCTGTGAGCTGTCAGCATGTTTTGTGCTTTATTTTCTTTAGTTTGGATTGAAACAGTAATGCGCTGAATCTTATGAGGTTCAACTATTTATGTGCATACTGTATTTTATTTTGTGTAACAAACACCAACCAAATACAATTTCAGTACTGTTTAAATTGAACTTTCGTCGTCTTATTATTATTGTTGTTGTTGTTATTATTATTATTATCTTAATTGTATTAAAAACAGATTGTTATTTAACACAACAAGCTGGTTTGTGTGGATCTGACCTGCATGTCATTTAAACTGAATCATTTTACTGCATGACACTGTGATTTTGTTTACATCTAAAGGAAAAGACACTTTGAACGCTTGTCTCATCACTTGCATGCTGCTTCACATCAGTAAATGACACCTGTCTAAATCCTGGCAGACAAGCGGCGTATAAAACATCTCACAAGCAGCCAGTTATGTTTAAAGATTTTCAGTGAATAATGTCTTTGGTCGGTTCTATACAGAAAGCTTTCACATGGTTCCAGGAGACTTCTGCAGGAGTTCTGGATTAAATCTCTGGTACCTTATCTTTCAAAAGCTTGACAGCCCGAGATACTATCCACTATTGTTGTATGGGAAAGAATAGCTTCTGTATCATGATGCATTTTTCAAGTGAAACAACGTATTCAAGAAGTAAAAAATGCAAGGGAAGATTTGGTTTTATTGGCTTATGAAAAGTTAAAAGAGAATAATTTGTGTATGAAAAGTATACGAATGCGGCAGTGCTGCTAGCAGGGCATGACCTGTATAACAATATTAATGACCGTGAAGACTACACACAATTTCTCTTAGTGTTCAAAACATTTACTGTATTTCTAGCACGACTCTGTACTGTTCTGTACTGTTCTTGCTATTGCGTTTGCCACACACACACATGCATGCATTTGTGGATTGGATCCGATCTGATACAAAACATTGCACCAAATAAAGATGCATATATCGAACGAGTTGACATCTTTTTGATAATTTTCCAGGAAATGATCTTGTCGCTTAATTAAATTCACATACTCCATGATATTTGATTTACTGCACACATAAATGAGAACACGTTGTGATTGCTCATCAAAGCAACAACTCCGCCGCAATTCAGAGTCAATTAAGCCAAGATGAAAAGAAGAGCTGGTCTATGTATGTCAGCGGCAGGAGAGGGTTGAATTACAGTCTGTTTGCAAGCTGTCTTTGTATCAAGGTTAAGTGACCCTTGAGATCTTTCAGTTTAAGGGCAAAGCAAGCATCTGTGTGACAATGTGCTGCTGCTGTCATCACCCATACAGGCAACAACAGAGAAAAAGGAAGAACAGTAAGTTCAAATGCAATAAGCGCAAAGAGAATTTTGTCATGACAGTGGTTTTCCGGCTATATTTCACAGAATTAGTTTTTATGTATTTACATAAATTCTCAATAAACAATGGCGTGTTGATTCCGCTCGGCCCTTTCCAACGGAAATTACTGCAGATAGAACCGGAATATTGTTTAGATGTTATTTATTTATGCATTTTCCCTATGGGTAAGCGGATGAGCTTGATTTTCAAATTTACTATGGTGGATTATTAGGGTGCAAATGCAGTAATGAAGACAGACTGAGATACAAATGAGCTGATTTCTGCCAAATAAGCTTTATAAAATGTGTTTTCCAAAAAGGGATAGTTCCAGCTCTAAATTCTGTTTGGATGAGGCTTGTTCGAAGCCGCTATGAATGCCGATAAATACACACCTGTGACCGCACACTCGGTCTGCATTAATGTGGCAATCTGCTAAGTCACCTGGCAACCGCGTACAGCCTACATCTAGTTTAATTATCTAACTAGATTATTTGTTGGAGGAATAGTTTATTTCAATAATAAATATTGATCAATTTGACTGTCTACTGAATATTGGTATCTTTCACCAAAGTACTGTTGAATGCACATACAGTTATACCATGTATAGCTTGAAATCCAGCTAACGGCTAAGTTGTCTCAAATAACAGTTTTGCAATAACATTAGTATAATGTTCCGACATTATACATAATATATGTCAGAAATATATGAATGTTATTCATAAGTAGTCAGTTGAACGTTTTAAAAGCTTCACAGAATTAAAAAAATTGAATACCGTTCTAATAACCAAGCAATAACATTACCGAAAATTTAATAACGTTCTAATAACCAAGCAATAACATTACCGGATGGTTGAACGTTCCTAAAACTTTCAAATAAAGTTTTTGGTTTTTAAAGTTTTGTTTTTTAAAGTTTTTGTGAAGTGTTTTTGTTACTTAATGGAAACATTACGGAAACATTCTCATAGCCTAAAATTGTTAGCTGGTAAGTCAGTTTAGACAAAAGCATAGTTAGTTTATTTTAATTTTTTGTTATACAAAATATCATAATTTTATATTCTACAGCCAAAATTTGCCAAAGAGGAATATATTTACACATCTCATTTGCAAACCTCACACCTTCAGAGAGTGACTAATAATTCTTTGAACACATGACAGACACAAGAAAGCATAACTTCGCACACATAAACCGGCACGTGCACACATATCTGACCTTCTGATATTCAGAACAGGCACACAGAGTTCCCAGGGTTTCTTTTGATTCCGAACTAAATAATGTAAAGCGGAATCTGCCTCAGGCAGTGTAAAATAATGATCTCTTGTCAGGAGGTTTACAAAGACAGAGGTGACATCCACTAAGTAATTAAAAAAGAAGTTGATATTTTTATTGCTATATTGTTTTGGACTTCAAACTTTATTGAAGTTTTCACTTCAATTGTCTTGTCTCTAAACTCTACACAGATGATTTTGACATACCGCACCCAAAATTGTGGATCCCTGTGCAGCCTGCATACTTGTAACTGCGATTCTTTATCTTTGATTTTTTGTTTTTTTCCTGTGCTAATTTCCACGCATTTCCAATACTAAAATTACAGGAAATTCTTACAGTGTTTTACATCAGAATTGAAGCAGCGTCGGTGGACTTCCTTCCCTCTCTTATTCCAGTAATAGTAATGAAGTGTGACATTAAAAGAGCCACTTTGATGATGGGCCTCCCATGAAAGCTGCTGTTTCCAGCTGCTAGCAGACGGAAACCAAATGTGAAGGTAACTTCATGCTGCTTTTTTTTACATGTTAGATACTTCAACTTGCAAACAGCCATTTGTTTGCCTCTTATGATTCATTTAGCAAACACGATGCTGCACAGGAAGTACAGACAAGCTTTCACTTCATTAAAACGGACATGAAATTTTCAGAGATATCTGATAGGCGTCGATTAATATTCATGAATTATTGAAATACAGGCAGAGGGATTTGCCAAAGTGCATTGCAATGCAAATGGGGAAAGAGGACGGCTTTTTGTGCACCACTGCTAAAAATAGATGATGTTCAGAGAGTTGGGTAGAAGAGCAGAGGGAGGAGTCAGAAAATAAGGAGGTGGGAGAAAATGAGGAGAGAGATTGAAAGGAAAGATGTTAGATAAAGGGGCTGTAAGAAAGGAGAAAGAAATGGAAAGAGAACATTTCTGAGAGATTGAAGCTTTTTTCTCTCAGAAGTAATGATGGTTACTCATTGTAGAGGGTGGGCTGCAGGATATGGGTATTACTTCTTTTCAAAAGTGGCACCTCCACTTCTAATACAAAAAGAATGCTTTGCATATAGGCCAAACTTTTACATTCTACAATTTTGCAAACTGCAAATGAGATTGTAGTCTCACATAGTCAGACCATTGACAAAGACACAAAAGGTCTGGCCTGCATTTCTCAAAAGCATTGTGACCTTGTGAGAAAGTATATTGCAGCACCAATTTGCACAGATTGTTTTTACAATCAA
>JAZGTI010019558.1:0-11030 GCA_036877585.1 Botia kubotai | reverse complement strand
TTGTCAGCCGTAAGCAAAATAAAAGTCTTGGCAGCAGGTGCGAGGAAGGTGTAATTCTTCCACAGAGGCCATTTGTCCCTAATGGGGACGCAGTCTACGACACTCTGTAGCACAAGGCGCTATGTATCCCTCCACCAATGACAAACCCTCACAGCATTTTACAGATGAAGTAATAATTCCCCATTGTATCGGGACCAGCTGTCTGTGACGATCAAAACAACAAAGGAAAAGCAGCAGAAAAAACGACAGAACAGCAATTAATCACAACCATTATCTTCAAGACAAATCAAAAGGTGTCAAGCTGTTTTCTAAATATTACTGTGCCTGCATTATTTGATTATGAATTTGACACAAGACAGCTACAGCAGGTATCATAAACATCTGGTAATTACACAGAGACAAAACATTCGCCTTGTTTATATCAGCTGCGGCAGGCAGACTTGTTTAATTGACTCGCGTTGTATTGTTAGGCTCCAACTTGTTTAATAACACATGGTATGTGCATCAGGTGGTTGGTGAAATGATGTTAATAATGAGGATCAATGCGACTACCCGTACAAAGTTAGATGTTTTTAATTAACACATTGAATGTTTGTTTAAAACTACCTTCTCACAGGGTACATCAATAAGCGTTGTTTTGTTTATTCAAATTTGTTTGCTTACAATTTTAAAAACTACTCTGAACTTTTCCTGATTTGTGTTTGTGATTAGATTAACTTGTGATTATTTAAAGATTACATTCCCACTGAAAGGCCACATTCTGTACGTGACTAAATAAAAAAAAACCAAACTAAAACTCAGTTTCAACTTGTTAAATTTCAGTTTATTTGTCTTAAAAACTTACAAAAATGCCAGGCGGCAGAGTAAAGTTCTCTAATCATAATCTGGAGACACCACTGGCCTCTTAACACCAGGCATAAGATCTCTGCTTTCACAGCTTATGAAAGCTCTGCCTGGTAGTTGTGAGCGCTCTTGTGTTTTTGAACAGCAGAGATGGTGCATTAGACAGAGTGACAATTCCTGCAGGTGAATGTGTGTCAAATCTCAAGCCCTCTCCCAGAGGTAACAGGTATTAGTAAGAGATCTCTACATATTCCCCCGTAGGCTTTCCTTTAAAGAGCATCCTCTTCAAACGCCTTTTTCCTATTCAGCCAAATCTTTCATCTACAGCATCCACTGCAGGCTATTATGAACCCTGACACTTACAAAAGAATTTTTTTATCACATCCACCTGTGTGCCAAAGAAATGATGTGGCACGCACATTAGGCACCGCGTTTCTCTCCTAACCCGGGTTCCCGTCTCAAAGGGGAAGGCGAGTTTTATTGCAAGCTGGTTTCTGGATGGTTCATTGCTATTCTTTGCTGGATTATGGATGGTTCATTGCTATTCATTGCTGGTTTCTGGATGGTTCATTCAGAGAGTTTTGGCACCTCAAAACTCTCTGAATGTATGAAATCGTCTACTTTCTGGCAATTTAGTGTTCTTTTCATTTTTGTAGGAGAGTGTGAGATCCATAACACGATATGCAATACAGTCCGCGGTCACTCGCCTGAGCTTGCGCATTCCAGGTGGCCCCAGTGTGCTTTTCAGCTCAGCGGTATGATGCTTTTTAGAAGCATCGTCTTCCCCCAGACACCATTTCAATGTTCAAAGTGACGAGAGAGATCTCACTGTTATCGCCTAACACTCCTGCTACCGTAATTAAATAGAAATGCAGCGCACAGAGCAATTTGGGCCACAGTGAAGGCTGGGATATTTCCTTTAACAGTTACAATTTAATTGGACCATATCAATTTATTTCACATTTTAAAATGTCATGGCTTCGCGAGAACTAACAAAATTTGCATCATGCGCAGAATGTTATTGCACACGAGCGAAATAAATATATAAGTCTAAATGCCAGTTTAAATGCCAAGTATTTTGAAAGCCGCTAAAGTAGGCTTGTAAAAGCACAGCGTCCTCTCTCCCGTGTCTGCTCTTCGCAAAGTTTGCCAAACGCTTTCAGTGCAAGCAGTCGAGCTGGCTTAAAAGGATAGCAAACTGTGTCACGCCATTGTTAGTGTTTTGACATCTGTTTTCAAACTTAAAGAATTACTCATCACACAACCAAGGAGCTACAACTTTGACACGCAGCCAATGAGGACAAAGGACTAGCAATTTGTCCCGTAACAAATTATAAAATACACCAGAAGCCACACTGTAAATTAGCCAAGGTCCTCTGATGTCTCTCCAATAATGAGTTAAAATGTGCTACAGTAATTTAAAATGGATTTTTTTTATCATATGCTTTCCATTGCAGTCATTACACCATGACCCGCAAGTGTCTGTTTAAACACAATTCTCAATTGCAAAGTGTTAAAATACCTTAAATACAAACGACTCGGCAGTCCCTCGCTGCAGCATAAGTTCTATTTACAAAATCAATCGTTCATGTATTGCTGTACTGCATAAATACTACAAGTGTCATTCGAAAATACAATTCTGCCTTCACTGTATACAACACAATGCTTTTTATCAGCAAAATCAATGCAAATCAATACATATAAACCTCAACTAAATAAAAGGTTTTCCTAATGCCTGCATTAGATATATATTTTGAGAAGAGACCATTATATGTTCCTGAACTCTCAGGCATTAACCACAGGCCCTTTCCCGCAGTCAAGTCTAATAAATTGCTCTCTGCATCAGCACATTCCCTAATTCCATCTGTGACACATCTGTGAACACCTTTCAGTTCAACATTGCTGGCAGTTCGGTGATGTCATCACCTGTGGCCCCAACTTTGGCCCCAAGACAATGTCGATTGATGATGTCACCCTGTGAGGATCTATGCTTTTGTCATTAACTTTTCCACCCCAATGCGTTAATCACATACTATATTTGGTACTGTGATTCTTTTCCCTCACACAATGATTGTAATGGAATTTAATCTGTAGCAAACGAAACGGTCACAACAGCCTCACATTTAGCTCTCTGCAGTGCCTTTGGGTGGCATCTCTCGATTATAAATCCAGATGAGTTCATTTCGCTCCCTACCTTGCTATTTTAAATGGGTTAAAAGTTGAAAGATGAGCAAACTGTCACATCGGTATGCTGCACCAGGACAGCCGAGGAGACAAACCTGCCTAGGATTAAAAAAAACTGCCTGTTCAATGAGGCCTCAAATTCCAAAACAATTTATCACCAGATTAAATATCCCAGAAGAGGAGAATGACTTGTCCATGGGCTGTTTGTAATTCAATGCAGCAGCAACACTGTCAAGTGCCAAGGCTAAACTAAGAGACTTATTACTCCTCCGTGACAAGTTTAGCCCCCGGGTGCCTGCAGAAAGCCTCTTATTTCGTGTAAAAAGTACCTCCATTGTAAAAGTGTTGTCTCTGAGTATTTAAAGTCATTAGCGCACAGTATTTACAAAACAGCCCATCAGAACAGTTTGACATTTGATCCGCCATTTCACTGATTGTGTACAATAGAGACGTCACGGTTCTCAAAAAAGCTCTTTGGAATGTGTACAAACTTTAGGTGAAGTTCAGGTTATCATGTAGCACTCAGCAGAAATAAAGACGTGCTAAACGAGAGATAAGACAGTACGGGGGAACGTTCTGGCCCACATTCCTTACCTGCACGCCGCGGTGAGGAACTAGTACGCCGACACATGATGAATTAGCCAGCTCATTACTGAAGACAGCAGTTTTTCTGTCTAAACAGTAGAAAGGGCTCAGAGCAGCGGCTTTTGTCACTGCCTTAATGACACTGTTGAAATTTGGAAGTACTTCTTGGTAAAACAAATAAGCCACAACAGAAAACGATACTAATGAGAATAAAATTTTACGTTATTGGTAGCATTTCACAGTCATATTCACTTGTGTGCACAATATTTATGAGAGAGACAGAGACAGAGAGAGACAGACAGACAGACAGACAGATAGATTATTTACCTAAGGCAAAGTGAAATCTGAGCAATATACTGAATAATGTCCCAAAGACTGAAGTTTAATTAGTCATATACTGATTACAAGAAGGGAAATAAAATGTAGATATTTATCACTGTGGACTTCAAAGGCTAGACTGTTTCATAAAAAACGGCATCATAACTATAGAAGAAGCCTATTGTCTTGAACATGCTTAAATACGGAAACAACTCATAAATCAGCCTTATCTGTTTTGGTCGTCATCGTTTAGCAACAATGGCATGTCAAGATCATGCAAGGGAAGAAGAAACATCTCAAATAAGACCCGAATTTGTGATAACCATCTGTTTAGAATTAGGTTTAGGATTTAGGAGGCAGTCAGTCATAATATTTGGCTATCTTGGACCTCTCTCGCCAAAAGACCTCCCCCACGCCGTCCTGGGAATCGCCCTCCATTTGCTACTACAAATAAACTTGGTATTCATTCACCAAGTTTGGTGACAATAGGACGTACACTGTTTTTATCACTTTAAAGGAGAGATTTGCCTCCTTGCTCTCTAGTGAAAACATCTTTTGACTTGAGGCAACAGTGCAAATTATGAAGGATAAACAAGCAATCTGTGAGGGATCGGTCCTCTTTGTTCTGCGCATGGACGTGGATGAAAAGCCCCTGTTTTGGCAGATGGATGTGGTCAGACACGGTGTACAACCTGCTATTCCATCTCTTTACCATTATGAACACCTTAAAAACAACAAAGCTACTCCAAGCAAAAGACACCACCCATTCACTTGTCCACTGTACTGTTTTCTTCACAAGACTGAATAAACCCTATTAGCACCTTTAGTGTAATTATATCCTCTCATGTGTCGTTTAACCCTCAACTTGACAGGTTTATAAATCTCTCTGTCATGTTTTGGAAGGTCAAAACCCTTCATCTGCCGTCAAAGGATGAGAAATTTACATTGACAAAAAAATAGTAAACTTGAGTGACAGTATGAGTAATTTTAGTATTTTAACGCGTTTTGTAATGGGTGTGGCCAGAGAACACATGTATCACCATACAAACACATACTTCAGCACACACACACACAATGTTAACCTGATCCTAGTCCTTGTTATCATCTTTGTTTCCCTTCCACTGACAAAGAGCTCCAACAAACCTTGTTTCACCAGCAGAAACACAATGTAAACAAGTGACTGATGGCTTCTAATAATGAATGTAAAGAGCCATTGTTCTGTGTGGAGTCATTGCCTCATGTAAAGATTTGGTGTCAAGCCTCAGGGTAGCTACCTAATGCTTGTCTCACTTTTCCTCATAAACATCAAAGAAAGGTTGTCTTCAAAATCACAATAAAGCACATAGGTAGAGCTCCCGAGTTTGTGGAGCTCCCATTCAGCGAACACCCACCCTCAACTCCCACAATGTTATTCTGCCGGTGGGAAGATATCTTAGATGACAGGGGATGCCCTGCGTGGCTTGCTTGAAATAAACTCTTTAGCCGTTGCCAAATCCCTACAGGAAGGAAAAGGTTGTGTGTTTGTTGATCGTGGCTGTGTCGGCCTGTCTTTGTGAAGGTAATTATCCAGTGTACAAACATGCTCTTTCTGTTGCTGTGTGGGTACTGATGTGTGTGTTTTTGTGAATGATCTCCAGAGGAGATCACATGCTTCAAGTTCAGAAGTTCAGAAGCGGTCTTGGTTACTCATGATTATACGGCTTCAAGTTGCTGTTTATTTGGATTCACTTAAGTTTACTGAAACCAGACACTTTTGTTTTATTTTGTGATTGTACTAAACAAATAAATACACAATTCAATCTCCCTGGTTCATTTCGGTGCAGCACATTGTTGTGTTTGTCAAAATAGTGGACTGTATTTAAAAGATCTTCCGCCACAGAGAAGGGGTGGCGACTCCAAATGTTGGCAAAGTAAAAATTGAGGTCGTGAGAGCACACCTCTAATATGTGCTTTGCAGGACAGTTGGCTGTGGGGGCTACTGGTATCCATGGCAACTACTGATAAGGATCATTAGTGGGGTCACTGGTTACTAAGGAAACCCATGAGGCTGCCAGCAGGCGGGGGGCAACTGGTCAGATTCGTGCTTCAAGAGCACAGCACATCCTGTGAGAAGACACACTAGAGGTTAACCATAGCAGGCAATGTGGTTGTTGGGGGTCAGAAAGGCTGTCATTAGTGACTCTGCTCCCCTCTTGGCAAAAGCTGAGCTCTGATAAGTAAGCCCCAACAAGCAGCACATTTGATACCACCCTTTGTGGTGGTCTGTACCTGTCCAGGCATGCAGATGGAAACAGGGGTCTGATACTAACACATAAGCAGCACTAGGAGATCCATCCATGTTATTAAACATGGGAATCCAAGAGATATTAGCAAGGAGAAGCCAGTTATGTTTTTGTAGTTTTTAAATTGTTGACCTGGTATTCGAGCAGCACTTCTTCATTTTCATGTTTCTTACATTAAGATCTCCCTTTATTTAATACTTGCATACATTAAAAGCAGTTCAAAGTTTATTAGCGGAGATACTTTATAAACTTTAAAACCGCTTTGATATAATATCAGTGTGATATTTTACTGTTATTTTTTATGAAAGCGGAGAGATGCAAAGATCTTTGAGAATCAAACACGGGGAGGACAAAAAACAAGTACCCACTGCACATTCCCAGCAGCAGAACCTCCACATTATATACTCTGCACTAACAACTACGTACCTCTGAAGCATTTTGTGACTGGGTGTAAAGCATCCATCAAATACTCTAGACCTTTCTTCTATTAATTTGAACCGTAAATGGATTTTTTCATGACGCAGAGCATGCAAAGTTTCCATGGTGACGGAAACCGCTGCTCAGCATCTCCTCAGTTAAAAGTCACAGTGATTGACATTCAGTGAATGCTGCTAAAGAACGCGAGGAGGAAATGTGCCCATTAGAATATGCACATAGCATTTACCCCGTGACAACTCCCTGATGTGTTAAACCACAATCTGCCTCAAGTTGGGAAAGAAACAGACTATGTTTTTAAAACACATACCCGCCTAACTAGCCATACATGATAAGAAAACTGATTAACCATAGCCAGGCCCCTCTTTAGAATAACCGCACTCTGCCAAACCAGTGGAAATGTTTTAGAATCAGAGTACAATTCTACAGCTAAAAATACATTTAACTGATTGTTGACAATGATATGCAAATTGTCTAAATAACTGCTATAGATTTCTGACACCCCCTTAGAAACGTAGTCCTATTGTAAAGAAATGCAGGATTAGTACATCGGCAGTATGTTTGTCCCTCACGAAATCGATAGTTTTTTGGGTTTAAGTGACTTCAACAATGGAAATAATATTCATTAAAATATGAACAAATAAACAAAACGCAAAGGGTACTTGAGACTTATTGATAACGTGGCGGTACACAAGACAAAAATAACAGTAAGGAAACACTGAGGTGGGCTTTTATATAATAGGTGCCGAATAAACCTCTGAGGTTTTTGCTGTCACTGTCATGACACCACCAGCGCCTGTGGCCAAGTCTGAGAAATGGCCCCTGCTGACTACCATCCTGTCTTTTTTCCTAGGGGACAAAGACTGTTGTACCTTTCAAGGGTGATTCCAGGTGTATCCTGTTTCAGTCATAGCTCTCTCCCACCCATTTGCAAAGGTAAAGATCATTAGCCTCTTAAATTACGTTCCTCCTTTGCTACTTTTTCCAGCAGCCCGGTTCCTCTCCTCTCTATGACACCTAGACAAATTAAAACATGCTGCAAATGAGATGCTGTCGCACCATCTCATAGTGTTTATTTTCATCATTCAATAGCAAGGGTTATTCTGAGATGGCTTTCACAGCTAATCTTTTAAATGGTTGCTTGTCTTTTAAATCGGGTTTGATATGACCCTCTGAAACGCCACCCACATAAAGAAACAATATTAGCGTTTGAGCGACCAGCTTGACTCGTAAACAGCGCAGCATAGAGAATCACATAAAAACGCTTATTCATACGGGCAGAGTTTGTGTGTGGTATTTTATTGTAGCTAAACAAGAGATTTTCACAGGCTACATATGCATGGCTCTAAGTGTGTGTGGGTTTGGCTATGCTTGTGAGGGCTTCATTTTTAAAATGTTCAAATAAAATAAAATGTCAAAACCAACTTGTGAGGACATTTTAGATGGTTGTCACTAATGAAAACCCTTACAAATCGGCCTATCGAATCAAAATGTTACCAAATACTTACAATTACTAAACTGTTAACTATTATTAGCTACTCTATGTCGACTTTATTGCCATAATCCTCCAGGAATGTTTTCTCTCCCTATGCTGCTGTATTTTTTCATGTAGTGACATTTTCTGTCAACTCTCCTGACGTTGTTGGTAAACCTATTTTGCAAATACAAATGACTAAACGTGTAGCATTTTGAAAACACATATATAGTACAAATAAAAAAAACATTTTTGCTGCCATTTCCTCACATCTATCAGCGACCAACAGGCACCCTATCATTATAGGAGCCATACAAACTCAGCGTTACTCGCAACCTGCATGCCAATCTGGAAACATGCCTGCATGCTGACGTCCAGCCTAAATGTGATTCCAGTGAGACTGGAACCTTTGTACAGCAGTAGAACACTGTAGTGCATTTGCTCTCATGCATCAACTGTTGACCAAAATATTGCTGTTATTATTTGAATCAAACCAATTTAGTTCTTTCATCTTACAGAGATTCTGTTCAATTAGTGGCTTGTTTGGCCCATAGAGGTGCCTTTTATACTTATTGACTGTATCTGTGCCAGTCCTGGGGTCAAGTTAGGTCAATTAGCACCGAGGCAGGTGCTAAAGATTTGTCGCCAAGCGTTTCTGTACCTTGAAGAAACAGTGTTTTATTTGCAAACTCAAATGTACTAAGATTTATTCAACACAAACAGCTGGACACCGCGGTCATATTGAAAGGAATTTCTCTGTTTATATTTACCAGTAGCCGGTAATCTGGGCTGCTGTGAAACCAGTCGTAGCCGTTACACGAATTCATTTTTCAAAACAAAAACAGAAAACATGACACGATGGAGGCAAAAACACTTTCTGAGAATAAATACGAAGACGAAACAGGAAGTCTTTTTATGCACCTTTGCATGATTAACATTCATTGCACCCCAAAAAAATGTGGAAGCAAAAGAAATTAACTATATCTTTCTACATATAAGCCTTTAACTATATGTACAGTACGTGCAACTAAAATAATAACCAGCGCTTCACCTCACTTTGTGGGCATGATCCTGTGTTCTCTGCGGGTGGAGAGGGAACCAGGTGCTCTCCTCTGATCAGATACTGTGTTTCTCAGTGAGACCTGAGGGAATTAGGCTGGCCTTTGACTCTCCACTGGGATCATTATAACGAGCAGCCAGTTAGGTTCTCTTGCGGGTAGAACATTTTACATTGTCTTCATTCTGCTGATTTGTGATGTCTTCGCTCTCTGTCATACACAGTAATCACCTGTATATTGTGGACAGACACACTTATGCTCCCCCACAGATCCAGCGATTATTTTTTAGATTTCTGCTCTCTCGAGCTGTTTGTAGCAGAATGAATGCACCTATAAATAACAAGGTTTCGTTGTAAAGCCAATGTTAAAAAAAACAGTAATCTACCGCTAATTATATGCTTTGACTGTATGATTTACTTAGTATTTTATCTCTATAGCCCATTAAAGCTGTAATCCACAACTTATTTTAGTTAAAAATCAACATAAATTAAAACAAGGACATGACAGATCAGTGTTCACAACAATCTCCTTACATTAACCTGATTCACAATGGTAAGTGTATAACAATGATTTATAGTTTGAGATGTCAGGTCCATTGGGAAATGTCCATTTGTAAACAGAAAGACGATGATCCAGCAACTATATTGCATGTCAGGGTACTGCAGATGGTGCAGCATTTGTAGCTTATTCACACAGCAGTTAAGAATTTAAATTTGTCATCCATGTCAAGAAAACAAACCTGCAAGTGCCCTGCAATTTTGTTTCAAACAGAGATGGCAGTAGAGAGGCAAAAGTTACAGACCGCAGCTTTAAAATTAAAGAACTGGTCCATGAAGCTTAATGAAGACTTCACACTGTTTATTGTCATCTTTTTTTGATTGTCACTAGAATGGCAGAAGAATGGTTTATTCCATCACATGCCTAAGGAAGAGATTTGTGGGATTTGCCATCATGGTTTTGCTAATGAGCATGGAAGGATTTGAAAAGCGAGAGCCATAGATAGTGCTAGTGCCCTCAAGCCAATCAGGAGAGGTGGGGGAAGGATTTTACTCTTTGGAGTAGATCCATCCTCAGCTTTTACTGTCCTTTCATCCGGACTCAAAGTAGACCGACTCAGACCTTGGCTGCTTCATGGCCCTGAATGACAGGGTGCCTCTCACTCACACAAAGCCAACAAAACTCTTGTCTGCCCTTCCCACCCCTCCTGACCCAGACAATGCAGGTAAGGAAAACGTCACGCATTCAGCAGGCCAGCCTTTACCCCCATAGGTCAAGCCCTCTTAAGCCACTCGTTTCCCTGTGTTAACAGCAATTAACTAGAAATGAAGTAATTTACAAACAAAACGGGCCAATCATATAGGAAACGTCCCGTCTGGGTGCAAAGGGTTGGTGGTTCGAATCACGCCACCATTCCACCTCGTTGCCCCTCGCTCTCCCCAAAAAGAAAGGAATCCTCAAGCAGTAAAGGGGTGTAAATTAGTTTCCCTTTCTCCTTTCTGGTTGCCTCAAAAAGAAAACAAGACACCTCTCACTCCATTCCACATGTAATGAGGCCGGCTACACAAAGCTCTCCAAGTCTGTATGTGCCATGTGCTATGACTAAAATGTTTGTTACATTTGGTTTCAGATATTCAGATTTGAGAATAGTCTCTGACATAACCTGTTCTAAATAGAATCACAATTTACTAAATGAATTGTAAATAAAGAGTAAGAAAGTGTGGCAACTTAAATGTGGCAAGTTTGTTTGAGAAAGTTTTGAGAAAGTCTTAAGAAACAACACAAATGTGTGTGTTGGATAAGCTCAGAGGACTTTTAAATGGTGAATACATAAGCCTTGGAATCGATGAAACT
>JAZGTI010019557.1:0-11031 GCA_036877585.1 Botia kubotai | reverse complement strand
GAAAATTGGTGTAAATGCTCTGGTGTAAATGTTCTAAATGTGTTATACCAGGTCATTGGTATTCGCGATCGTCCGAGGTGTAAATATATATAAAAGATAATAATATATATAAACAAATAAGCTGTAAATGTCACAAAGAAGTGACCCATTGACAGACATATACGCGCGTCTTTTCTTATCCTTTATTATCAGCTGGTAATTGCTCATTGGTAATAACTACACTCGCAAGTAAATCTCAAGTTATTTTGCGTTAAATATATTCTAAATAAGCTACAAACAATATTCTTTTGTCCTTACATTCTTCCTTCATTGTTTCTTTCCTCAGTTCCCTCTCAGTCACACACCTGACTGAAAGACTCATTATGCAGCTCATTATGCGGGTCTTTGTCTTCTCAGGTGTGAATCACAGCATTATTCATGATCATTCACGCCTCCTTGCATACGGCCGTTCTAAACAAAAATTGTCTTCGACAATTAAAATCAATATACTGTTTTGTGTGAACGAGTGAACTAGATGATTCTCACATCATTTTGAAGCAAACACTGTAGGCTACAAGGTCAAGTTCCTAAAAGTCTTGTAAACAAATGTTCTGTATGTGTTTAATGGCCTTATTTCAGTGACTTCAAAATTTTAATTTTTCACTAACCACGCATAAACGTTAAAACACAATCATGTACATACATGCAGCTCAAATATTATTGTAGTCCAGTTTGTACTGAATACAATGTTATCAGACTTGTTTATAAGCACCTAAAAAAGCACAAATGTCAGAGCATGTCAAAACTTCTCCAGGGCTCCAAAACACCCTCAGACCCCAGAGGGTTAATGAAGGTCTAAGCCCGCTGACATACACAATGCAGTTATGATTGTGTATGGGTTTACAAATGCGCGTGGGTGTGTGTATGTGTGTGTGGTCCTATAATAAAACAGAAATACAATCATCAATTTACAGCAATAAACAAACACCCGTATCAAATGTACAAACACATGAGAAACATGACTATGTATACATAATCAACTAATAATACACACAATCATTGTCTTAAAACTGTTTCTCAAGCATACATAATCTTACCAACCCACACAATTATGGCTCACCAACATTTATACAATGTATACATTAAGTAAATACAAATATTATTCGCTCTCACACTTAATACAGTGCCGGTCGGAACGCACATGCAGAGACAGTGAACATTTATAGCCCTAGCATTAACTTCACAGAGATAGATACAATAACATCAGAATGTTTAAATAAAACACACAGCATTATATACAATCTTAAAGAACATGTATAATATATAGCAATTAAACTTACTTTCAAAGTTACATACACTCTAATAGCTCCTCACATGTGGGGCAGGCAATCCGAGGAGGCTCACTTATGCTCTCTGTCTTCTCAGCCACACTCTGCATCTCCTGGTTTGATGGCAGCAGGAAGCTCTCAGAGAAATCAGAGCACTCCGGTGAGCACTCTTCCTTAAATGGTATACCACCCTGCTCCACAGCGATAGAGAAAACAATGCCCTTCTCCAGCTCCTCTGCTAAGTCAACCTGTGAACCCCCAAAGCAAGTTTTCACCAAGCCTCAGCAAAGGCAGGACGCGATCCGCAGGGTTTCCCAGGAAGCTTCTTGAGTGAGAAGCCCTTGTAGTGTGTGCCTTTTCGAAAACAGAGCATGTCTGCTTCTTGGCGAGACAAACAACACAGTTTGTGCTTGTCCTCAGGTGTCAGAAACCTCTGACACAGAGGCACACACTTCCTGAAGTTCTTAGCAGGGTTTTCCATAGTGCTGAGACACGACAAGAGCAGACAAATGACTCCTTAAGACAAAAAAGCTGATGACACGCTCTAGAGGTGCCCTAATATACTTGCAGGTGCACCTGATGTGCATCATGCACTGCTGTGGGCTAATTAGGTTGGACTGATTACACATGAGATTCAGACACGAATCACACCAAAGACTTCCACAAAGTGCCCAACCAGATGCAGTGTATATTTCCCTTAGAAAGGGAAACTAAGGATGCTCCAACTCTGAGCTATGGGGTCTGTGGTCACAATTGATCCAGCAAGTGCTGAGCCAAACAAAGCAGGTGATCTCACTGCTCTGTGAATTTGTTTCATTGTTGGTGAGCTTCTGTAATTGGTCACGCTAAACTTCTGGTATCTGCGAACAGCAACTGAAGTCTGCACAGTGTCAATGTGAAATCAAAGTTTAATGTAATTAACATGTTTTAATAGGTGTTCAATAACAATAATTGCATTATTTAAAAAAAAATTGTCTAAATCTTTCATAAAAATGTAAAAACTTGCTCTGCCTCTGAAATGACTTTTTTTATTGGCTAACGTCACCAAGGCTGCTAGTCTCAATCAGTCAGTCTTCCACAATTTTTCACAAATCAACCGTTCCTGATGGAAATCAAGTGGGACTGATTTTTTTTGTATTTATTATATAAATCAGGTTTAGATAGGACCTGGATAGGTGGTCATGAGCAATCATGTCATGAACACTATTTCCCATATTAAGTCTTTCTGTCAGTTATCTGTAGTTTATTTATTTGCACAATCATTACAAGTCTGGCTGTTATAGATTGTGTTCCATAAGCTCACAGCAAGCTATAAAAATAACTTACACAGCATGTCACAATACAAAATGTGACCGCAGAAACTTTCATACAGAAATATAAACCAAGCTGACCTCAAACTGTAAATCACTCTGATGACAGACATGGCAAAGATAATTGCAGCTCTTGTTTAAGTATGCATGGCTATAAAAATAAGTATGGGAGAGTATAGGAAAGAAGTCTATAGAGGAATTTAGGACAACATCTGTTTTCCAAACAACCTGCTGTTTTTATATGGCAAGGAAATAATTTTTCCATTTTAGAATTCTGGCCATTGTAAAAAAAAAAATTGTGGCTCATTATTTCCCAACATTTTTTGGAAGTTTGATTTCACCTGAGAAAATCCCCCAAAACAATTCTTCCTTGTAAAAGTTTGGGACATATTGTTTTTCTTTTTATTTTAGGATTATAAGGGCCCAAGCACTAGTATGAGTATGATGGGCCCTATTGTGTTCCTTGGAGTTATTTTTATTGTTTAATATTTTTCCAAGGTTTTTGGGGCCTTTTGGTCCCTTAACATGCTCAAAAACTCCTGAAGTTTGGCACACACATTAGAGTCATCAGCCATTAGGGTTGAGCACAGACTGGAACATGGGTGGGGCAGGGGGGCTTGGTAGCGTCCTCCGGTACGGGGCAAAAAAAGATGGTGCATATATCATACATATATGAACTTGTACGAAACTTGGTATCGGTGCACTTCTTTCTTTAGATTCTTTGGCTCATGCCGAGTTGAGTGCACCCAAATTTGGTATGCAGCATCTACAGACACCCCAGACCAAAATTTTTGATTTGTTCACATACAGCGCGAGTTCTACAATACCTAATTTGTCATATTCATTCGATGATGAGCACACAATAATGGGTGTAAAGCTGTATTTTGGCAATGCTTTGGTATATTGATACAAAACTTTGTAGGTGTCATTGTCACAACAACCTGACCACATTAAAACAAAACAGATCCACAGGTGACAGCGCCACCTGCTGGCCAAAAATTATATATCATGTTATTGTGTTGTAAAAGGTTTTACCTATGTTTTCTTAAATAACTTTTTTTAGTCTTATTTTTCTCAATCTCATTGCTAAAACATCAAATGCTTCTTTTAGTGCCGTTCATGGGCATGACCCCGTAATTGCTGTTTGCAGCTATATTTCTGTCTAAGATCATAAGCAAAGAGCATAAGTAAATTAATTTATAATCCCTTCTCATTGCCTGTCTTTGTCAGTGTTATTTTATTCTTTTCATGACCACAAAATAAAAAATCCGGTAGGCTGTTATCTTTATCATGTTGTGATAATAACCAGCTGTCTTTTTACAAGTAAACACTGCTTCTGTCAGTGAGGAGTCTCTACACTATAAACCCTGTTGAGACTACTCAAATTATTTAAGGAAAGTGATTATCTGAGTTCAGCTGAGTAATGAGAAAATTGACAACTTAAAGGTAACATAATGTGGTCCTTTTATTAAATTAACTTCTGAAGTACAGATAACTTAAAAGGCAAATAGACTACACTTAGACTTCCTAGTTTATATATTGTTGTGTAAACTTTTATTAAGTAATTTATAAATCTAGTATAAAGTATTTGTTCACATCAACAGCTTTATTAGTTACGTTACATAGATGAACTTCGATAATGTATACTGACTTACCAGCATGTTACTATTTAATTAATACAACGAATTGCAATACTTGGAGTAAAATGAATCAATTGATGAACATTTCTTTAGAATCAGCCATTTAAAAGTGAAATTAACCAGATCAGAACAATGAAAAGCACACTGTAAATATATACTGTATATATACAATACTGTAAACAACTGACATGCACACCAGGGGTCTTTATGACCTCAACTCTCTCCCCCCCACACCTGTTTCATGACTGCCTGTCTGCTGGTCCTGCATTGGGAGAAAAACAGGAAATTCAGCACCACTGTAATGTTCTTACATAAATGTAGTAATGCAAACATGTTTATGCCGTACAAATCGCTCAAAAAATAAACCTGTTAAAGGCAACTAAGCAAAACGTACACATTTTATCATTAACCTACCAATGAGTCTTTATCACGACTCTCTTCCTGCCTACTTCATGATAGCCACATGCTAGTGCTGCTGCAGGAGAAAAATGAGAAAGTGTTTATAGTGTTTATACCTTTTGTTAACGCAAATAACAATAATAATATGTGTAAAACGAATAAAACGTGTAAGGCAATTATGGAAAGTGTATATATGCGTTTTAATCTCTACTTACCGATTAAACTTTCAACCTTCATCTTTTTGATTTTTTTTGCCAGTATAAAGCCTGCTGCCTCAGCAAATTCATCAGTGAATTAGTGTCTAGCAACACCATTTTTACAGCTACTATGACCAGTGACATTGAATATGGTTCCCACATATGTTGTCTTGGTTTTCTTTGGGTCAAGAAAGAAAAAAACTTTGTTCCAAAACAGAGTTACTCTATCTGTCTGCTCCCACTCCACAATGTTAATTACTCCCCACTGCCTCGTGAGTCAAAATACCTGCAGAGATAGCTAGAGTATTAACAGCTGTTGTCATGGGACACCGTCAGTTGGGAATCAGCTAAATGTTCCATATCTTCAAATATTTGTTTTGTTTTTAAATAATGTAACACATTGTTCAAAATATGAAATGGAGACTCGATCTATATGCAGATTTGAAATGAATTTAATAATTAAAGAGTGACAATGATACATGACACAAACAATGATTCTAACCATGAACCGATAAATACAAGAAACAATACACTAAATACATTCAATAACCGACCAGAGACTAAGGCAAACACAGGGGACACTAATCAGGGGAAACAAGGAACACCTGGACACAATTAGGGCAGGGTAACACTAGAGACTACAAGTAGATGGACTACAAACAAGACTTCAAAATAAAAAAGACATGACACTTGATCACATAACAGACATGTGACAAATGAAGTATGTTCCCAAACTATGACCATAGCAAACAACACATAATGAAAATGCTAAAAGAATAAAAAACATGAATTTTAATAAAAGAAATTGGAAGAATGCAATCTACCATATGTTCATACAGAACTGACAATCAAACGTGCTAATTTCATGGAATGTTCTACACTACCTCTGATCAATATCTCTTTATTATTTTTTTAGGCTGGTCAGACTATAAGTAAAGCTGCCTGGGTTTCGTCCAGTGTCAGACATAAACCAGGTGTTTGCACACTGGAAAGGTTATAGCCCAAGATGTGATATAGACCCTCTGATGTCATATATGTGGCCTCATTCAATGCTTGAGTTTTAAACTTTGAGGGCATGTGCTCGCTTAGAGACAATCAACTTTATTGTCTGTCTGTTTGCTTAAAATGTCAGTGAGAAGTGGAATGGATTGCCGAGGAATGTGCAGTTCTCGGTCTGGAATCTCTTGTTTTTCAACAAACTGTTGAATCAGAACATTCTCATTGGCATATAAATGCAACCAAAATTACAAACCACTTAGGTATGAGGAGGCAAAACAAGCCCAAAACAAGTACTTTACATTTTAAAACCAAGTAAATCATCAGATGTTAAAACAACTTGGACCAAAAGCTAGCAATGTTTCTCTAACCAGCACATAAGGATAATTTAATTTATATTACAAGAAGATATACACACTTAATAAGTGAAAAAGTCATGAACACACATCTAATTAGAAATTGCAAACCAAAAAACAAACAAGTGGGCAGTTGTGGCCCTATGGCTAGAACACGAAGGTTGCAGGTTTGATTACTAATTCCGGCAGGAAACAACTGAGGTGCCCTTGAGCAAGGCACCTTCCCCCAATTGCCCCCATGCACTTCATTAAATGACACAGCTTACAGCATGTGTGATTACTGTTCACTGGATGGGCTAAATGCAGAGGTCAACTTCTGAGTATGGGTGTACCATTCTTAGCAATCACGTCACTTCATTTCAGTGTGAAGGGGCATACACACTGACAGCATCTGTGGCAACAAAATGGCCAGAAGTCATTCATTTTTGGTAATGCGACAGAATTGTGCTTTTAAATGAGCTCAATTAGAGTGCAGACAACATTCACATGATCTGCTTCAGGATCCATTTGGATTTGACAATACATGAGTGCCTACCAGCAAACTCCAGCAATTTAATCAGTTTTAAATTGTTTAAAGTGTGAGTGTTCATATCATCTCATTTAAAAAGGTTTGGTTTCTTCCTAGGAATTGCTTATCTGGGCGGCACCTGCAGCGCAAAGAGGAAGTGTGTACTGGCGGAGGACAACGGACTCAACCTGGCCTTCACTATCGCACATGAACTGGGCCACAAGTGAGTCAAAAACCAGACCACTGATTTGACAGTCATCTTTGTTTGTTTTAGAGGAGCTATGTTCTGTTACAGCACTGTTCTGGTTTATTGCCATTTTGTGGTCATTTCTTTGTTAGCTCCAATTTGTCAGTGAAATGTTCCAATGAAATATGCATGTTATAACTGATTAAGCTGCCTTGCAGTATTTCAAATTCCATAGCATGATAATGTGATAAATAAGCTTGGCCAAAAAAAAAAATTGTGTTGTCATTTACTGTCCCTTACGAATCCAGGATTCTTCTGGATTCTCCAGAAGCAATATGATAGTTTTGAGTGAGGCCCACAAAGTACTCTGGTCCCAAAAGATTGTTATTTCTTTAGATGAGTGATTTAAAAAGCATAACCCAAGTTCAAACAAAATTCCATCCTTACTGTGTACTTAAGAAAGTCTAGTAAAATTCCTGAAAAGAACATGCTGTAAAACATATTACATTCACACATCATTCAGATAGATTATCATTCTGAACTGAATGCCACATGTACAAGTTTCACCTGTATTCAGTTCTGCACAATCACTCCTTGCTAGCATAAGGCCCTCTTTGATAGAACAGTGATGGGCAGCCAACACCAAAATTTGTCTGGAAAAATAGCCAAGCTACAGTAGCATTAGACTGGTGCTGATACCAGGGGCATCCAGACGGTGCTGTGTGGCTAGCACAGTCATCTTGCACACACAGGGCTCCATTGTCTAAGCACTTTAAAAAAAATAATAACCTAAGTATTGTGACGAGTCTCTCCGGGGCAATCAGCGTCGCCCTGGCAACGGACGCGCCGCACCTGCCCGGGCTCATCACGGGCGGACCGGGCACAGCTGCGCCGCGTCACCCCGCGGCGTCAAAACGCGCTGCCTTTCGCCGAGAGGGAGATTCGGATGAGAGCGAAGATTGGAAGGAAGGTGAGAAAGACTGGAAGGAAAGTGAAGCCTGGGAGTGACGCCAGCCGGATCTACGTTGCTTGTCCCCCGCGAACGCTGAGAGCAGCGAGTGGCCGTAAGCCACTTAAGAGAGCACGAGCCACCGCACACTCGCACCGCCAGGAGGGACGCAACCCCGAGCACGAGCCACACCAGCCGCACCAGCACCAGCACCTGCACCAGCAGCCAGCCCGGCTGCTTCCCTCACGCACTACACGCCCCCTTTATTTTCACAATAAATCCACCCTCCAGGGTTTTTCTCACCGCCTGCCTTGTCGTGTGATTCTTCACCCGTGACAGTATATTACTGTTTTTCATTTAAAATAAAAATAACAAGAGGTGTCGACATGGGTATTGTTCATATAGTCGCCAGGACTAGCTGCTACTGAATATCAGCATGGAATTATCCTGGCTCAAATAAACACATTTTACTTTCACAGCCTCATGCAGCTCAATGCCTCAGCAAAATGTCTCACTTTTCATAATGAGTGTGTCTGGCATAATTTTTTGACCTTTTGATTTGTGACCTTAATGACTTAATGACTGTCTTGGATTCCTGTTTCAGAGCTGTTCCATTTGTCTTACTTCATCAATTCTGACGTTAATCATTTTCCAATAATACCAGCTAAAGGAACACAATTACCTTGATCTTGGAAACAGTCTAAACTTGTTTAAAATGAAAATATCCTCTGTATAGCCCAAAGGCATGCACGCAGCAGGCATTTGCATTGATTGCGGAGTTCATATTTCAGTCTTCCCACAATCTTTCATTAGAGAGTCATCACTACTTTATCATTAATCAAAGCTTTTTCAACAACAAGATAAATGATATTATTTTCAATGAATGGGTGTACTGATTGTTAATGTAAGTCACCTAATTTTATCATGCTTCACTAAGTAACTAATAGCGATGAGAGTATTGGTTATGAGAAATTAGCATTTTGCCTGTTGGGGGCAGGTGTATTATTTTACTAGGCATTTATCTAGGCATTCTGACAGTTTTTATTGGTGAACAGAAGGACAGATAGACTTACCTTGAAGGGGAAACCCATGCCATATATAGGGACCAGAATATAATAGACTTGTGGGTGGGCTCTTTTGACTTAGACCAAAAAACAGCCACCCCGAACTCACTAGTAACACCCTAGCAAGCACCCAGAACACCATTGTAAGCGCATAGCAGTCTGTTTTGCAAAGAAAGCATCACTTTGACTTCAGATCTCGTTTGTTGTTCATTTAGTAAAGCTTCAACTAATGTAAATTGTTTGTAGAACGCATTCCCCCTGGAGACTTGCTTAAAATACCATGTTGACAGCTAATGTAACATCTTTTCTAGGGTTTAAACTTGCGATCTTTGGGTTACCACCCCAATGGTTGTGCCTGATGCCCTCCCATCCAAGGTTCTGTTTGTGCTCAATAGGATATTTGGCTTGTAAAGGCACTTTAGCTGCCCTACTCTGTTATTAACTTGGCACAGATTTTTTTATGACCCCAGTGTTTCTTTCATCATTAAACAAATCCAGCACAACAGACATCTGGCAACCTCACAGAACCTCCCACAATTGTTTTTGTTTAAGAAGTGTGTGCGAGTGTGTGATCTTAATACACTTACTAACTAAAACGCCCCTTTTGTCATCCATGTCAGAGCCTCACAGTTCTGTGTGTTAGTTTACTGTGTGTCTTTGAACCTATATTATCTCTGATTTTAGCAGGGCTGAGACGTGCCCAGAAAATCCACACTTCTCTTTATTAGTTCCTGTGTTCATTGCTGCTGCATCATTAGGGTCCGAGCACTAAACGTGCAAAGGGCTCTATTGTTTTCCTTAGAATTATTATTATATTGTATTATTTAATTTTTTTTTTGGTTTATGGGGCTTTTGGGTCTCTTAACATGCTCAAAATGTCCTGAAATTTGGCACACACGTCAGAGTTGTCAAAGGCTGGCACGGGTGAGGCAGGGGGGCTCATAAGTGCTCTGGTACTGGGCAAAAATCTAATATCTATAAAATATATAATGTTTATTGTGGTGGGCTGATGACATTGATATGATTATTGTAAGTCATGGTCATAGCACCATCAACTTGCAGGAAGTGTGGATGTGGATTTTTTGTCAATTCTAGGCTCTGTGGCCATATTCTTAAGGCCCAGCATAGATGTTGAATGTCAGAGACAGAAGTCACACCTCTTAGTTAAAAACACAGCATGCTCTGTATTTTTACATTCTTTCCAGCATCTTTCACATTGTTATGTGAAAAACTATCTTGTGTGAAAGGCAGCACAGATATATCTGCACACTCTGGTTTGCATGGTATAATAGAATCTAGTACCAGCTGACATATTATACCATTGCCAAGGTCTATAACGTTCCCAGCCCCTTAATCCTGTTTTGGTTGATTGGCATTTTTTTGTCAAACACATAGCTATTATTTAATTATATATATTTCTCTGTTTAGTATGGGAATAAGCCACGACGATGACCATGCCAGTTGCACAGGCCACTCCCACATCATGTCTGGGGAATGGGTCAAAGGTCGTAACCCCAGTGACCTTTCCTGGTCCACCTGCAGTCGTGATGACCTGGAAAAGTTCCTCAGGTACGATTTTGTACCTTTTGCTCTTTGGAATGTATTACTTTATAAACACTTTATAAACACACACACAAAAGAACTCAGTCATCCATCCCCATGGAAGTACAGCAGCCAATGACAGTAATGTCTGAATATTCACTCTCAGCTCTGCCTGGGGCAAGCCTCTATCCAAATGATTGAGGTTCATTTGTTGACAGATTTGTTCACTCTGTTCCAAAACGTAGTGGGCTGCATTTTGAGGCATAAAAATACAAAGATACGAAGGCTGTTCAAAAAGGGGGCAAATTGTGTTTGAATACCCTGTCTCTTAAGATCCTTAATATCAGCCATATTCTAAGGCAGCACTGCATGTACCCTTCCCGGAAAGGCAATCCCATAATGCATTTGTAACAAAGAGGCAGAAACAGAAGGATCCATTCACAGCGTTTTATTTAAGAGAGTAGTCATCAAACGTGCAAGGGTTCAGGTGCCCAACAGGGAGTAATCAGAGCCAGGTACGGGGTCATGGGTAATGTAGTCCGGAACGTATTAATATTCTGGCGAAGGTTCCCACTG
>JAZGTI010019556.1:195-11031 GCA_036877585.1 Botia kubotai | reverse complement strand
CTGGCCAGAGGTTAGCCAGCCACCCTTCACTATGGCAGTCAGAGTGCAGGCCCTGTCATAAACTGGGCCTTCTGGAATCTGTTGTTCACTACATCTGTCCAAAGAATGGACTTCCAAAAGGCCTCTGGTTTGTCCAAGTGCTCTCTGGTAAAGAAACGGGCACCTTTGTTCTTTTTTTGAGAGCAGAGGCTTCTTTCTGGCATATTATCCTCTTTCCTTCCCATAAATGTCACGTCTGTTAAATTTTTGTCTGATTGTAGACGCATGTACATTTACCCCAGATGCTGCCAGAGAGGTCTGCAACTCTGATGAGGTGATGTGTGTGTTGGCCTTTACTTCATTTCTGGTGCTTCTTGAAAATAGTTTTGGATGGGCGTCCACTTCTAGGCAGAGTTGTGGTCATGTTAAATGTCCATTTGTAGATGATTTGTCTTACAGTGGATGGATGGAGTTGGAATCTCTTGGGGATGATCTTATAGCCTTCCCCAGACTGATGGGCTGTCACCACCTTCTTCCTGATGTCCTCGGATATCTCTTTTTCTTTTGGCATTGTTTGACTCTTTGGCATTACAGTGGTTTGGTTGGTTTCCTCTTTTAATCAGTGTTGCCTAACCACTTTCCTAAGGATGTCTAATTGTATTGGTCTGCTTAACTGATTAATTAAGCACCCAAATGTGTTTCACCTGAATCGGTTACCCACTTGACTTTACCAATGCAGCTGGGGCTTCACTTACTTTTGCACATACAATAATTCAATCTTTCATGTAGTTTTTTGGCTACTTAAAAAATTCCCTCTAAACAAACATATGCAATTGATCAACATACATCTGACATTTAATATATAAAAAGCAGGTGATGATAAAATAAGAAAATCATGGTAAAACAACAGAAATCTCCGAACAGCTCAAGGGGTTCACAAACTTTCAAACAGCACTGTATCTGCCACAGACGTCACCTTCAACTTTCAAGATCTGAGAAAAATCTTGCAGGCCAGGCTGAAGGAATTATTTATTCCCTCTGACATTAAAAAGCAGTTAGACACCAGTTGAAGCTGGTGACATGCAAGCTGAAGATTTCTTCTGTGCAGTGAGAAACTTTTTTCAGCATCAGTGGATTACTTCTGTAATTGGAGCTGCTCATTGGAGAATACAAAAGAACTTGAATGGGGCCCTACTGAGAAGTGTCCCAGAGTCCCTCAGCAGCTTATACTCCAAAATACATGCTCTCAGGTTGATTGATGAAACCAAGATCTTTGATGAGTGGGCTTGTGCAAAAAACACTGTCACTTATCACATCACTGAGTGGAACACAAACAAGGTGGCTGTGTTTGATAGATGGACAGACATATTTCTTGAAATGGGGATCAAGTTACTTAGTTTCGAAGCCTTATGTCTGGCCGTGTTGTGGAAAACTCTTCTCTCAAAACCTCAGCCAAGGATTCAAGGTGCCAAAAAGTGAAGGTCTTTATTGCTCGAGACAACAAAGCTCAAGGATAGTCCAAGCACTTCACAACTTTGCATCTGACTCTTTTTATACACATTTGATATCATGTATCTTCATTATCAGGTGACCTACATGCCTCATTTTTTGTTTATTTAATTTCTTTCACTCAATTCTAACTGTGGCGAAGACACAGCAGGATTAATTTTAAAAAAATAATCATAAAAGTAATAAAAATTAATTCAAAGTACTAAAAGATTTCCATGTAGGGTAATTATAAAATGTACACATGTGCAAAGGATCAAAACTGATCAAAATTGTAGTGCTCAATGACTGTATTGAAATACACCAAGTATGTGTGAAAATATACCATACATATCATGAAGATCAGAAAATATACCATAGATGTGGAATTTGTTCATCTGCCCCTGTGGAGTGTGTTTTCTCTTTGATGAATGCGTCATGGACAGCCGAAATATCTCGACTCAACAACAATGCAACAACAATGAAGGCAATACGTATTTAATTTTACTATACATTTTTTACAGTGTTAAGTGGACCGTTTTTTTAGCATTCAGTAAAATCTGTCATTTCCCCACTTGGTTGTTGACTTTGAGTGACATCACTTACAACTCACCCAATACAAATATGTCCCATAGTATAGTCCCACCATTGTCACTGATTGACAGGTTTGTGTGCACAGCATTGGAAACGCAAATGCAAAAAAGAATTGCTATTCCGTTTGAGTTTTGGCAGACTCATGTGACGCTGAGGAAATAACAAACAGGTAATTATGTTGGCTTGAGAATGCCGAATTATTCTATTTAAGCTTATTATTAATGGTGCCTGTGAATCAAAGCATCACTATTACTTTCTTGCATACTTAATTTTCTGGACAAAACTTTCATACTTGAATAAGGTGATTAAGGTGACTGATTAAGGTAAGGTGTGCTATGACTTTTATACAGTCATGGTCAAAAATATAAAACATTTCTCTCAAAAAATGGTTCCATTTGCAAATGTTTTGGTATTCATGTGCTTATTGGTTTGCACTGGAACAACACAAAAAACAGAGAAGACAAGTCAAACTTGATCAAATTTCACACAGAACTCAAAAATGGACTGGACAAAATTATTGGCACCTTGTCAAAATCGTAAGAAATGTGATGCTCCTGTAATTTGTATTTAGACACACCTGTGGCAAGTAACAGTTAAAATGGAGAAAAGTTGACTCATTTATAATTTGACACCCTGTGTCCACTATGCACAATATCATTAAGAGGTTTACAGCCCATGGCACTGTAGCTAACCTCCCTGGACGTGGACAGAAGAGCAAAATTAATGAAAAATTACAATGAAGGATTATTCGAGTGGTGGATAAAGAACCCTGATTAACTTCCAAACACATTTAAGCTGATCTGCAGACACAGAGTACAACAGTGTCAACTCGCACTATCTGTCTCCATCTAAAGGAAAAAGGGACGCTATGGTAGGAGACCCAGGAGGACACCACTGCTGACACAAAGGCATAAAAAAGGAAGACTGGGGGGTCGCGTAATGCTTTGAGAGCGGCAAGACGTGTCTGACTGAGCTCCTCACCATATAGCTGAAATTCTTATGAAACGGTCGTCCTAATTATTTAAAGAGTACACAGAATTGAGGTAAAGTGATTAGGATGTCCCTCGACGCCTTTTGGTCGCAATCGGATTCAACTAGCAAACAAGCTAGAAGAAATACACGCCAGAACAAGAGCACTATTGCCTAGCAAGATGGCGATAATCCAGGCCCAACTGCTTCTAACAAAGCTGCGTTATCGGGAGATGCAGTTAACTGTATCGTCGAAAAGGTGTCGTTTGTTCTTAAAAAGAAGTTACAGGCGATATGCGATACAATTTCCGAGATATCAGGCAAGTTGAACAGTATGATCAAGAGAGTTATAGAGGCTGAGCAAAGAATATCCGACCTCGAGAATAATCAAGTTAATAGCTCAATGCGCCTTGGATCTATTGAGTCATCCCTGCAAAAAGCACTCAAACGTATCGAAGACCTTGAAAATAGAAGTCGACGTCATAATATCAGAATCGTTGGTCTCAAAGAGGGCACTGAGGGGGGCGACCCGATACCTTTTTTTGAGACCTGGATCCCGACCACACTGAACATGAACGCAAAGGACGAACAGATCAAATTGGAAAGAGCGCACCGTACCGGACCACTGAGAAACGAAGGTGAACATCCGAGAGCAAGACCCGTGATTGTTCGACTGCACAATTATAAATACAAAAGACTGATCCTAGAAGCAGCGATACATTTGGGTGACCTCTGTATTAAAGGGGAAAAAAGTGTAGTTTTTTCAAGATTTCTCGATTGGTGTGCAGAAGAAGAGATCGGAGACGCCGGAGGCCTGACAAAGATTGTAAGAAGCAGGATTCAAATATGCCTTAATTTACCCTGCCACTATAAGAGTGTTCAACGCAGCCAGTAAGGACACATACCTGTCTACGACCGCGGAGGTGAACGCCTTTTTGGAATCGACTCAACAAACATAACATCCCCTGGCAGATAAACATTAGCCTGTTTGGCTTGGAGCACTGTTGACACAAATAACTTTAATTTATGACACGCAAGAAAAATATCTTTTTCTTAATCGAAATTATGAGCATGAGACTCCCACGCTGTTACCTCTGTTTTTGTGGCTGTCTATCTTTGAGAAGATCAGTTGGCATGTCAGAGGTTCACAAATGCATTTTTTTTTTAGTTTCTATACTGTGGTATACCCAGTTTGTGTTTGGGGTTGAGAGCTTATTGTACACCTGTACAGACTTGATTTTGTTAGTTTTTGTGTTTCAAGCGGTTGTGGTTTACCTTCTTACCTATTTACTGTTATGGTTTTTGCTTTATCTTTTCAGTGTGTACATTTTAAAACAATTAATACATACACATCTAATTGGTAATTTAATTATCAATGAGTAGTACTTATAACTCCAACATAAGGATACGTACTGGAATATAAAGGGTGTCAACAATGTTGTTAAACAGAAGAATTTCTTAAATATTTTGAAAAGGGATAAAATTAATATTGCTTTATTACAAGAAACCCATTTGAATGACCTTGAACATAAAAAATTCAGCAGAGACTTGGTTGGCCAACTTGATTATTCATCTTTTTCATCCAAAAAGCATGGTGTAATAATATTGATCCACAAAAAATTACCATTTCAATTACAAAGGAGTTATTCTTAAAGAAGGTAAAACAGTCATAATAAAGGGTCTATTGTATGGAGCGGAGGTTGTAATAGCCAATATATATGCCCCAAATATATATGATGAAGATTACTTTGCTCAGGTTTACAATAAAATAGCGTATCTAGATTGTAACAATGTAATTCTGGGGGGTGATTTTAATTGTTACCTTAATCCAGATATGGACAAATCACCGGCAGTTGACATAGCTCCTAAAACTGCTAGTATTATTAAAACTTCATGTCAGGAGCTTGGTCTGATTGATATATGGAGATTTCTAAATCCCACTGTTAAGGCTTACATATTTTATTCCTACCCCCATCAAACCGCCTCATGTATTGATTATATATTCTTCTCAAATCAGATGGTAAGTTTGGCTAAGAAATCTAACATAGGCCCGATAACTCTATCAGATCATGCACCTGTAACTGTTACTGTTGCCACCTCAATCTAATTATCAATCGTGTATATGGAAACTTTATCCTTTCCATCTCCTAGATGGGAAATTTGTTGATTATTTAAAAGAGCAGACAAAGGCATATTTTCAATGTAACGATACAAATGGAATGGACCCGTGAACAATATGGGAAACTTACAAGGTTTTTCTGAGAGAAATGATAATTGCCTACAATAGTAAAAAGAAAAAGGAATTATTATTCGAGCAAATGAAACTCAAAAAGAGAATTATCCCAATAGAAAAAGAGTTTTATTCCTCAAAATCAGTCCAACTCCTTGCTGAAATTAAATCTCTGATAGTCCAATTAAACCAATTGCTCAACAGGAACGCAGACAAAGATATATTATTTGCAAGACAAAGATTTTTTTTAAATGGGTAATAAACCCAACCGGTTTCTTGCCAGATTAGTTAAAAAGATGTCCATAAAAGGGTACATTTCAGCAATTAAAGATCCCACAGGATGCAGAATAACAGAAAAAAAGTGAGACATTTAGACAATATTATGAAAAATTATATAGCTCAGATATAAATACACAAAGTAAATCAGAAAATACCTTTTTTAAAGATCTTTTCATTCCTAAAATAAATAATAAACAACAAGAACTCCTAGAAGCTCCCGTCACCCTGTTGGAAATTAAAACTGCAATAAATTCTTTATAATCAGGAAAATCTCCAGTGCCTGATGGGTACCCAGTGGAATTTTTTAAGATTATGAATGATAAAATAAGTCCATACCTCTTGAAAGCAATCAACATCTCTTTTCATGCATCTAAACTTCCTAATTATATGAATGTAGCTAATATTACCGTAACACACAAAAAAGAAAAGGATCCAGAGGAATGCAGCTCTTATAGACCAATCAGTTTGCTAAATGTAGACTTAAAGGTCCTTGCTAAAATTTTGGCTAAATGCCTTGAGCATGTAATTCCGGACATCATAGACCCAGACCAGACAGGGTTTATAAAAGGCTGCCATTCCTACTCCAATACTAGAAGATTATTTAATATAATATGCCACTTTGATCGTAATCTTATACCTGGAATCTTAGTAGCGATGGATTCCGAAAAAGCATTTGATAGGGTGGAGTGGAGTTATATGTTTGATGTTATATCTAGATTTGGTATTGGCGAAAACTTTATAAAATGGGTCTGCTTGCTCTATACGTCACCTAAAGCTGCTGTATTAACTAGCTCTCTCTGACTCGTTTGCACTTCATAGGGGGACCCGTCAGGGTTGCCCCTTGTCCCCACTATTATTTGCCATAGCGATAGAGCCGCTGGCAATTTACATGCGAAATAATCCAAACATCTATGGTGTTAGTATTGGTAATAGACAACAAAAGATACTGCTTTATGCAGATGATATTGTCCTAACTATAACCAACCCACAAATATCATTACCTGAATTAATTATTTATTAATTGACTGACTTGATTAAGCAATTTGGAGATATTTCTGGATATAAAGTTAGTCAAAGTCAGAGATAATGCTGTTAGCATCACTAGACGTGTCAGAGCCAAATTTCATTAAACCATTTAAATGGTCCCCTAATGATATCACGTATTTAGGTATCCGTATTACACCCACACTTTCACATCTTTATAATGCCAATATTAAAACATCAATATCTTGTATCAGGGAAGACTTCACAAGATGATCAAAACTTCCAGTCTCTTTCTCAGGAAGAATAAACCTTATAAAAATGATAATATTTCCAAAAATTCTATACCCACTATTCATGACTTTTTCAAACCTGACTAATGCTGATATAAAAGACCTCAATAGTTCTATGTCTAAGTTTATTTGGGCAAGTAAGTGACCTAAAGTCAAACTACAAACTTTACAATTGCCCACTGATAAAGGTGGATGGTCTCTGCCAAACTTTAAATATTATATATGGGCAATACAGGCTAGGATCATCCTAGACTGGGTCCATAAACCTGAAGATGTTCTGTGGGTAGATATAGAACAAGAGTTTTGTAACCTGGTTTCTTTGATCAACTTACTAGACCAGAAAACTCAAATCCCTGACAAGGTAAAAGAAAACCCACTCATTATCAGAGTTGTCAAAACCTGGTCACAAATCAGAAGATCTCTCAAGTATAGTCAGAGCCTGCCTATTCTATCTACATTGACCAGTAATACAAATTTTTACCATATTTATATGGGCTCTCAATTTGGTAGCTGGATTAATTTGGGAATATACAGGATATATGATCTCTTCCATAAGGATATTTTTATGTCATTTGATGAGTTACATTTAAAGCATAAAAGAGTTCTTTAAAAACCTGCAGATAAGACATTTCGTTTATACTAGACATGGCAGTCTCACCCTGAATAGCTCTGATTTCTTTTTGGATAGATTCTTTCTTAAGAATACTGAAGTTAGGCACTTTATATCCAAATGCAAATCCAAATTTACTCCATGATAAACCATTATAAAGCAGACAACCTGATCTCATTGCAGATGGCATGGAGTAAGAACTTAAAATGTGACATTGACGAAAATGTCTGGGACAATATTATTAGACTACCCTTGAATATTTCAGTCTGCAAAAGATTTAAAGAAATGCAATTTAATATTGTACATAGAGCTGATATATCTCCAAATAAATATAGTAAAATAAAATAATACTGTATCACACCAATGTCCCAAATGCAATAATAGTATCGGCACATTCTTTCATTGTCTTTGGGAATGTCCTTTGATTGCTGATTTCTGGAACGGTGTTTGTGACAAAACTATCTATAATATATAAACAGAAGGTTACAGCATCCCCATTAATGTGCTTACTGTTAGGAGTCTTATTTTGAAATTTTCTGTTTCTGGTTTTCACTTCCTGTGTGTAATTAAAATCACCTGGTGCACTTTTATTAGTCTGTCTATTTAAGTTCCCTGTTTGTATGTTAGTGGGTCAGTGATTGTTGATTGTTTGAATGTTGCATGTTACCTTGCTAACTTTGGATTTTGGATTAACCTGGTTTACTTTTTTCCCATGTATTTTGGATTCTCTTTGTTTCACACTGCTGTTCGCAATTGTTGTTGTCCTCATCACCTTTACGGTTAGTGTTTGTGTTGTCTTTTGTTTTTCATTTATTAAATATTGTTGTTTATTTAGTTACGGTGTCGTGAATAAATGAGTTGGGACAGAACCCCTTCTTATCAACGACTGGATAATCAAATGATAATAATAAAATAATTAAAGAAATCATACTTATGGAAAAGATTGGACGTATATTAAAAGGTAAATCTAAATCATTTCAGAAGCTGTGGGAAATTCCTTTGAACTGTCTTGACATTAATTATAAGTCTACTATGTATCCTTAACTGGCTACATGATGGAACTGTAATATTGCTTTGAATTAGACCACACTGCTGTTTTTTTTTTTCCCTGAAATATTGTATACTGTTTATGCTTTACTCATTACTGTGTATGCAGATTATTTTGGAAAAACTCAATAAAAAAAAGGACTGGAATAAAGATTGGAGTTTGCCAAAACTTATGTGAGATCCTTCTGGGAGAACGTACTGTGGACAGTTGAGACAAAAGTAGAGCTTTTTGGTAGAGGACATCATGGCACTGTATAGAAAAAGAAAGGACAATGACCCAAAACAAACAAAGCGAGTTCTAAAATGGCCAGCAATGCCTGTGATGTTTATGTAGTATTTTGAAATAGCCATTTAGAACATTTTAACTGGCAACAAGAAGAACAAGGTTTTCAAGGAACAACTAAAAACTCTTTTTTTTTTTTGTCTTCACTTCCTTGACTGATTTACCAACACACCGCCACTTTTACTTCTTAAAAATAAAAATAAAAAACCTTGTACTGTGTTGAAATACCTGAGACCTGTCTATAGTACTTATTCACTGTTGCCTATTATTGTAATTGAAGTTGCTTCCTTGTCCTCATTTGTAAGTCGCTTTGGATAAAAGCGTCAGCTAAATGACAATGTAAATGCAACACTGTGACACTGTGGAACATTTTTTGCTTGTTTTAAGTTAACTGTTTATTTTATTTTTCATTTTAAATTTGAGCTTCTGTAATAGTTTTAATTTCAGTTACATTACTGTTAATGTTAACTTTTAATTTACTAAAAAGTGTCTTTTGAAAAAGAACGTGACTAGGACTGTAATCTAGCATTCATGAATTCAAATAATTTAAGTGTGTCATTTTCCACTGTATGCACAAAATGGAAATGAAAGGTAGGCTAACTAGCTTTATCTTAAATTACAATATGCAGCCTTTATTTTTTTGCTTTTGTTGTCTGTTAAACTATTTTAGGCACTTCATATTGCTCATATTTCTCTTTTTTACCCTTTGTTGTAATAAGTACTTGTCACTGTAGGCATAGTTGTGGGTTGCATTTCTCTGTTTGGGAGTATAGCTCCTAAAATACCTACAGGATCCTGCAGACTGGCCTGGCCTGCCCTGTCTGATAAAGTAAGGATTGAATTAGTTAGGTTGAGAGGGATTTAATTTGTCCTGAAAGAAAGGATGGACGAAGTTGCCATCATGATTACTTTAATTCTGTTTTAATGAATGGTGAGAAGATTAAAAGGAGCTGGCTTGTCTATTTCACTAAATAAAACAATATTACTTCTGTTGCAAACCATTCTCACAGAAGGACTTTAAGCTTATTTCCGAAGGACTAAATGATTGGACGAATGCCAACCAGGTTTTGAAATGTCATAAAAATAGCAGAGAGCATCAGCAAGACATGAAGGCATGGAAAGAACTGGAGTTTCGCCTTGAAAAGTGCCAGACAATTGACAGCCAGGCAGTGACACTTATTGAGACAGAGAGAAGGTGGTGTCAGGGGCGGTTTTAGGCATGGGCGAACGGGGCAGCCTCCCGGGGCGGCATTTTTTCATGACACATGGGGGGCGGCACACGAACTTGGAGGAAAAAAAAATCATCTGTGCCGCTAAGCGGTTTTCTATTATCTATGGTACTTGTGCTGAAAGAGCTGCACAGAAGCTGAGCGAGCGGGGGGAGAGGGCGTGGCCCGAAGTGGTTGGGGGGCGCCGAGAGGGAGTCTCGCCCGGGGCGCAATTCAATGTAGAACCGCCACTGGGTGGTGTAAGGAATCAAAGAGAATAGTGGCGTCCACAGACTCACTTTTCCACCCCAATAATGGCAACTTCCTGAAAGAAGCTTTCCTGTAGCTCGGAGCATGGCGTTAACAACGCCAAGGTCATGGGTTTGATGCTATACTCAATGTATAGTGATCAATTACTATAATGCAATGTAAGTGGCTTTGGATAAAAGCGTCTGCCAAATGCCTAAATGTAAATGTAAAGTGGAGTTAAAGTCCCCCTCAATTCATGGTCAGAGACCAGGTGGGAGAGCCGTGTAAACAGTGTAGAAGCAATTAGATACCAGGCCCCTCAGGTATTAGATACCAGGCCCCTCAGGTAAGACAAGCCCTACTCAAGGTAAAAGACAAATCAGCAGATCCTGCCTTTAAAATTTAAAATTGTTTAAATAATTATATAATAATATATATAATAAAGATAATAAACAGAATACAAATTTGAATATGCAGTAAGCTGATTCAGTTTCCATGCAGCTGGACTTGGCAGTGTACCTGCTTGGCAACCCACATGGAAAGAACCTATATGAGGATATATGCGCATATATGAAACCTATATGCAGTATATATGCACATATATGATAATATATATGCTGCATATATGC